>JAFBJT010009942.1:0-19645 GCA_016785325.1 Chascanopsetta lugubris | reverse complement strand
CATCGAGTAGCATGTAGAAGTGTAACGTCTCTCTCTCTCTCTCTCTCTCTCTCTCTCTCTCTCTCTCCAGGCCCCCCTGCACCGACCTCTCTGTTCCAGCCTCCGCGGCGTCCCGGCCTCGGCACGGTGGGGAAACCCATCCGGCTCCTTGCCAACCACTTCCAGGTGCAGATTCCCAAGATTGATGTCTATCATTATGATATCGACATCAAGCCTGAGAAGCGGCCTCGGAGGGTCAACAGGTACAAATCTTAATATCCCTTATCTGAGGTTCTTAATGTTTTGCAAATCCCTCATTTTTGTGTGTGTGTGTGTGTGTGTGTGTGTGTGTGTGTGTGTGTGTGTGTGTGTGTCTCTGCCTTTGCGCAGCTGGGTCTAATTCACGTCTGAGAGACAACCACATATTGAGGAAGTTGTATAATGTGACATCCTTGAACGGCTGCTTGCCGTTATACCTTTCCTCTCCTTTACAAAACAAAAAGAAACTCTCTTGCCCTTTGGTTCAACATCTGAGTGGCTGCAAGTTGCACTCAATTTGCAAATGTGCGTTCTGAAAGTGGAGGAGGAAACATGTGACAGCCACATTACTACAGCAGAAATCATAGGTATCAACACTCTAGTTACAGCTGGTAGGACATTTCCACTAGAAAACACAATCGAATGTTATTTGTTAAATTGTAAAAAAAAAAAAGCTTCTCATACTTTTTACTTGATTTCATTTTGTTTAATTATGTTGGTTTTTGGTTTCAAACCTCTTTTTTGAATTATTTTAAACTTTACGATTTAAAACAAAACAAATTAACAATCATATAAACAAGCAGTACGAAAGAGGATTAGGAGGGGGTCAAAGAACTTATAAAAACCCCACCTCTTAATTACTCATACAAAATGAAATAACATTTTGATAATATTTACAGTTTAATTAGTAACTAGCAAATAACTTCCATTTCATATCCTATCAAAATATTACTGACAAACATTACTTTTTGAACCAAACAGTTTTAAACTAAAGAACACATTTTGAATAAATAAACAAATAACACCTCACTGTTAATTATTTGTCCATAAAGTCCACTTATAGTTAATATTTTGTACAGAGCATTAATCAGTTTGTCTCACAGGGGCTTCACAGGGTGGGTAACATCCTCTGTCCTCAGACCCTCAGCAAGGGTCAGGAAAAACTACAGGCTTGAGACTCGGGATGCCGGTGTCCTCGTCACCGTCTTGGCTTCGTCTCGTTCACCAACGGCGGCAAAGCTGGAAAAAGTTGTTGGCATTACTTATAGGTCTTTTTAAAAGTCTTTGGAAGTTATGTAATCTGATCTGACTATCATTCGTTGCAGATGGATTCTGTTGCCGGTTTGTTCATTTGCATGTTCGAACTTTTAACAATCCATTAGTAAGGTCACGACATTGCCTTGACGAGTCACATCATGTGGAGCAGCATGTGCAATCCTGATCTGCTAATATGACTTTGTAACACAGCTAATGAGAAAGTTCTGGAATTTAAAAGCCTCTCAAAATGTTCAACGCGCTCTTGAAACTCTGGTGTTTCATAGTATTAGTCAGTATTCTTGGTTTTCGAGTGAAGTGTTTTAGTTGAAGTTCTTTTCTTTGCTGGTTATGTTTTTGTGGAGAAAACCTGCAACCGACTTCACCTTGGGCAAATCCAACAAATCCACGCATCCAAGATTCTGTGTCTGACAAATGACATGATTATCAATGACTCAGGTCCATGTGCCATAATGGGCTCTTGTCATAGTGCCAAAGGGATAATGCAGTGGTGTGTAGCCACCATAAAAAAAAAAAAAAAACAAAACAAAACAATTCCATTTAAACGCCAAATACATCATGAATGGGAAAATGAATATGTTTTTCATTATATATCAGTTGCTCAGTGGTTAGAGCAGTTGCCTTTGGAAGCATAGGTTGCTGGTTCGAATACCACTTGGACCCTGCTGCAGTGTCACTGATACTCTCTGATACCCCCTATGGCCCTATGTGTACTGGTAGCAATACCCTGTGACCCGGATTTACTGGATATGAAGATGTCATTACACGATAATTATGGAAATTATTATAATTTTTACCATTATTATCATTCTTTTCATTATTGTTATTGTAAGTGATGGTAGCCCCTTGGTATCTGCTGCTCCTGTGGCATTCTGTCCGGTGCAGTGGTTAGGGGAGACACTGACACACAAAAAAGGTCATTTCTTTAAATAAATATTTTATTTGAAAATAAATACATTTTCTTAAAATCTTTGCTCCCCCCCCCCCCGCGGCGGTGGGCGGGGGGGGGGGGTGGGGGCGCAGGCGGCCGGGCGGGCGGGCACCCCAACACCTCCACTGCACCGCACTGCGCTGCGCTCCTCATTTTGTTATTCATGGCGGCGCATGGAGCATATTTCATGCTATAATATTACGCTGTAATTGATTCGTCCTCCTGCAAAATTATGGATGATTATGAACACTCTCTCTCTCTCGCTCTCTCTCTCTCTTTCTCTCGCTCTCTCTTTCGCTCTCTCTCTCTCTATTCAAACTAGCTTGAATTCCAAATCACATGACCTTTTTAATATGCCCCGCGCTGCCGCACACTGGCCCAGCAGCTCTCTGGAAAAGGTGCAGTTGACAGGTGGGCGCAAATGTGGCGCCAGAACCCGTCCGGGCGAGGCATTTAAAGGTTGTCCCGAAAACGCTGACCTCTGCGATCCTTCTCCATCCCGGCAAGTCTGCAAACAAGGTTTGAAGGAACTGTTTCCACGAAGAATCCTCCAAAAGACACAGGTTCACATCTTCCCCAAAATGGCGCCAAAATGTCCCCGATGTGGCAAATCACACCATCTTGCATTATCATGGGATGCGCACAGTTTTGTACGACGTAGGGCGAAGCACAATAACACAAACTCTTGGAGGCAGCAGTGCAGCAACGCGATGTGTGTCGTGCGCGCTGTTAAATTGGTGTTCTCCTGAATGGAGTCTGGTGGGTTTGATAAACGTGGCGGCGCATAGAGCATATTTCATGCTATGATATTATCCTGTAATTGATTTGTCCTCCTGCAAAATCATGGAGGATTATGAACTCTCTCTCTCTCTCTCTCTCTCTCTCTTTCTCTCGCCCTCTCTCTCTATTCAAACTACCTCGAATTCCAAATCACATGACCTTTTTAATATGCCCCGCGCTGCCGCACACTGGCCCAGCAGCTCTCTGGAAAAGGTGCTGTTGACAGGTGGGTGCAAATGTGCCGCCATGCTCCAGTCGGGCGAAGCATTTAAAGGTGCAGCGTGTAAGAGATGGCGACATCGAGAGGTGAAGTTACATGTTGTATCCATCATCTCAACCTTCTGAACGTGCAGGAGAACCAATGGTGGACTGCCGTTGTCATTAAAAACTCAGTGGGAAACACAATAAAACATTCAGATGATTATAAGTTCATGGGAATGTCGGTAAGTCATTGTTTTGAGGTGGAAAAAATGACCAAAATATCACACACTGCACCTTTAAAAAACATTGATACTTGAATTCCAGTGGCTCTGGGGGATGTACAGTCAAACTGTAGATTGATTAAGGGATGATGTGCCGCTCATTAACTGGTGTTTACTGATAATCGAGGGGTTATTTGCAGTCGGGCAGGAGAAGTGTTATGTTCATGTGTGTGTGTGTGTGTGTGTGTGTGTGTGTGTGTGTGAGCAGCATGAGAAGCAGAGAATCAAAGGCCGGACCTTCCATCATGAAGTGGAATATTTGATGAAGTGTCTTATTTTGCAGAGTCTCTCTGCTTAGAGAACAGACTGTTTGTAGGTACATGTGTATTAGGTTGAAGTTTGGGTGGGGTTGCAGTACCACCGTTTGGCCACTGTATCTTATTTTGCTTGAAATTCAGCGCACTTCCTGTATCCAGGTGCTTCCGAATTCACCAAGGTCGAATAATGCAAGTCATAAATATAAGAATTCAATCATTGAACAAATGACAGTATAGAAATATGATGAAAAGGAAGTAGTCATTAATCGAAGATGCCTTATTTGTCGTAAAAAAATAAATATAGAAAGTAGATACATTGTAGAATTAAGTCCATGGAGAAAATAATTTTTGGATTTTGACAGTAAAGTAGGAAATCTAAGACAATTTAGTAAATGTATCCAACAAAGTAAGAATACAATTACGCTTGTAAAACATTTGATATCTTGACAAAGAAAAAACTGTTGTAAATGAGAGTTTAGTTCTAAGTTTTTAATCAAAATAGAATGAGAATAAAATACCTTTTCTGGTTTTATTTTGCTAATGATTTACTTATTTATTATTTATTTATAAATGTACTTAAGTTGCAGCTTGTGTTCCCACACAATCTTTAAACATTTATTTATTCATATATTTTATTCTAAGCTAATGAAGCGAATTGGCTAATGGGTGAGTTTTATGTAAATAAAGAGCAGAGGGAAACTCGACAACTCAATTAAGATATAATAAAAAGAGAAAGAGCAGCAGCGTCCACGGTCATAATAAGATCATGGATGTTTAGAATTACAAATATTTTGAAAAACATCCTTGACGACAAAGTCACTACCAAACAATCGTCCCCGGAAAAAGCAAACAATTGAAACTAAAACTAAGTTCATGCTGCTGCATTAAAAATGAACACATCGGCTCAGAATCAGCATTCACTGTTTACAGAAACATTCACATGAAACTATGTTTATTATGACTGTGACTCACATGAGACCCAGTGACCAGAACTTCACAGTCTGCATCTTCCACTATTGAAATACGGTTTCCTCTGCCTGCAGTTTTGAATATGAACAGCAGGGGGTCTGAACAGCTATAAAGGTGAGTTTTACCTCTGCTGTGCCGATCATTGAGGAGAGGAAGTTCATTCTTTGGTCAAACTGTTCACACACATACGCAACAAGACACCGGAGCGAGTCAGGAGCAGCTCAGGAGCAGCTCAGGAGCAGCTCAGGGGATTTATAATAAACATGAGCTGAACCAGGCAGAGGCTGCACACACATTTGTCAATACGATACAATTCATAGTTAGATGGTAAATTATAGTTTTCCAATAAAAGGTGAAATTAAAACTCATACCGACTCACTAGTTTGTTTTTATTATTTCCATTTGATTCACACTGATGAGATGATTCACATTTATTTTACTTTTTGAGACTGTTATTAACCTGGAAGTCAAAAATAAATATTTCAAATTGAGCCGTTACATTTCTTTTTGCAGTGATATAGATATACAAGTCTGGAACAGAGCTTCAGTTACTAATAATTACATTTTTATTTTTAATTTGCAAACTATTTGTTATTATTGTAATTCATCATTATTATAATTTTTGAAATTATTATTTTAATTCACTTATATAAACCTATGCATCCAGAATTAAATTTCATGGAGAGATTTTTAATTTAAATTTTAATTTACCCTGACATGGGAGCCTTCTCATCTGCAATAAAAGACTAATCAATATTCTATTGTATTATTTTTATACGTTTTTCATGCTGATATGAAAGTCAGGAACAAAACATCCTTATCTTACACAGTTGTTGTTTACATTTAAATCATTTTAACACATAATTGCTAAAATAACCTACAACATACCACTGGTTTGTTTGGTGAACACCCCCCCCCCCACACACTTGGTTTTTTTGGTAAACACCCCCCCCCCCACACACACACACACACACACACAGTACACACTTCCTAAAGTTGACCTCTGACCTTTACGAGCTGCAGCGTTTGTGTTCGACATAAATATTAATGAGCCGTCGTTTCCACATCAACAATCAAATCAACTCCGTCGCGCGGCCGCGGCGAGCAAAGGGCGAAGGCAAATCCCACGGCTGCGTCACCGTGACGACCAGCTCACACCTGCTATCTGCGTGTTTCAGCGAAGGACTCCAAACAAACAAATAAACGAACGAGTTCATTTGAACGAGAACTAAACAAAGGGTCGGCGCCATTAACCCCACGAAGTGTGTTTACAGCGCCGGAGTCAGCGCCACGGCGGCGGCGAGCGCCAGCTTTAATCGCGGGTGGCCGGTGCGACGTCTGAGGCTAAAAGGGCGAGAACGTGTAAACACAGAGTGACACGCTTATGAAGCCATCATGCTCATTTCAATTATGCCCGGAAAAGTAGAGCCGGCTGACGACAGACAACTCAAATACGAGTGACTGCTGTAAAATCAGCGACTATTCAACCGTTCAATTAAGACTTTTACTCTCAGGATGTGACGGCGAAGAAGGGGATTCGACGTTTAGAGGTATTTGGAAAGGCTTGGAAAGTTAATGGTGACTTAAAGGTGCAGTGTGTAAGACTTGGTGACCTCTGGTGGTGAAGTTGCATGTTGTATCCATCACCTCGCCCTCACTGCTGTAAAAACATGGCCGCCTCCATGGAGAGGAGCCGCTCCTCGTGTAAATATACAGTAATGGGCTCATTTAAGGGTAATGGGAACAACCTTATATACATATAGGTGGTTATACATTCACGAGGACGTGTGTAATTGTTTTGTAATTGTTAGAAGTGACAAAAAGTGACTGTTACATTCCTGGTCAAATAAAAAAAGAATACAAAACTATTTCAAACCTTGATCAGCCTGCGCCAAGCTGTTTTCATTCACCTTGAAAGCTGAACACTTTAACATGGGATTCTCTCTCTTTTGGTGCCAGCCTCAAGTGGCCACCATGTGAACTACAACAGGCGACACACCCACATTTCAATCATCTCAAAAAAAGTGCTGCCTGACTTTTTCATGAGTCACTTCGCCCTCGGAATGATAATTGGAGCTCGGGAGCAGATTAGTGAAGTTTGATATTCATCTTCACTTGCTCCATCATCTAAAGGCCAGTTCCTGATCCGGCTCCCTGAATACCAACACCTCCACCTGGGCTCCTCTCTTTTTTCTCCCCGAAATCAAGTTCAAATGCGCTCCAGGAAAAAAAAAACCCATCTGACATGCGCTTCATAACATATCAAACAGGTGCATGTGCAGATTTGACTTTTTAAGATTCGGGCAGCATCGCGGCGCCTGGCAGCTCACCAGGCAGCTGGAGATTCAGGTAGGACATGTAAAATGCATGGTCTGTTTTATCAGAGCATGCAGACACACACACACACACACACACGCACACGCACACACACACACATGCGCGCGCACAAGATGAGGCCGTCAAGCAACACTCCTGCTTGAAGATTGTCCTGGAGGTACAGTCGCACTGCTCACGTGGAGGAACTATATATAGATACACTTATATCATTTTAAACAATCGTCATCAACAATCATTCTTCACTTCTTCAGGTTTGGTGAAGAATAATCTTTATTTCATTTTTCTTATTTAGAGATTAGTGCATGATCGAGTGTAGAGACGAGTGTAAAGATATATTTGATCTATTCATATTAGAATGAAGAGTTTCCCACTTTTTCAGGTTATCAATACGATTTTTTATGTTTTATTTCGACCCCTTTTTAAAAAGGAGAATAGTGTATAATAAATATTTCATGTATTTTAATTTACTTGTGTGTGGGTGTGTGTGTGTGTGTGTGTGTGTGTGTGTGTGTGTATATATATATATGTGTGTGTGTGTGTGTGTATAAAACGATCATAACAACCATTTTCCACTTCTTCAGGTTGGGATAAAAACTACTTTTCTTTTTTTTTCTGTACTTCAAAAAAAGAAGAAGAAAAAAACAGCTTCTCCGGCAGTAATTATTCCCACCTGATGATAAAGCGGCGTGTCACGGAGACAGCGTTCCCTCTGAGTCAAATTCAAAGTATTGTAATTCGTGCTCGCTCATGCATCTCATACATAGTCATACATTCCTTCTGTTATTCTTCCGTGTGTCAGCTGTCAAAGTTCAAAGCCTTTGAAATATCTCCCGGAGTCTCTTTGAAGAAATTTGAATTTTACATGCCCTGTTGATTTAAATGCAATCAGAAAGGATGTGGCTGCGTTTGCACAACAAAGGCAGAACCGTTATGTGGCGAGTAAATACAGGACACGCCCCCTTTAAAAAAAGGAGAAAAAAAATACAAGGGAGAAACTAGTTTAAATGATTTCTCTTGAATTATTCATGATGTCGTAACAGTGTGCTCATCTTTCATGGCCAGTGGAGAAACCCGGAGCGTTCCTGTGTGTGTGTGTGTGTGTGTGTGTGTGTGTGTTGTTGTCTCAGGAAGGAGTTGAAAGGCTGTGCGCTGACAGTCGGAGCGTGATAGTTATTCCTCAGAATTGGCGCCGTAACATTTAGTCTCTTCACCGTCACGGACCCGAGTTTGTCTTAAATTATTATATCGTGTGAAACTTGTGAATTTGATTTGCGGAGATATCAGAAAAGTTATAAATGTGTATAATTTAAATATATATATATATATATATATATATATATATGATCTTTTGATTTCTATCTTTAAATGTTATGTTTTTTTTTATAAAAGTATTTTAACAATAGTTTTCCACTGGGATTTCCTCTGGATAATCTGTTTTTTTTTTGTTTTTTAATACTGAATATATGTTAATTTCTATTTTTCATTTTTTATAGTTTTAGAGTATAGTTTTAACGGTCATTTTCCACGTTTTCAGGATCGTATCAAAACTATTTTTTATTTTTTTCTGTTCTTCAAAAAAAGAAGAACAGATACAAATAAAATATCACACATGAACCAATAAGTGTGTTTACACAGTGGCTGCAGCCTCTTCATGACGATGCGCGTGTGATCAAAGCGTGTTGCAGCTACACGCTACCGACGGCTGCAGATGGAATGTGAGCCCGGACGCCCCCGGCAACCCAGTCCAGACTCATCACCAAGTGAAAGAAAGAGAAAGACAAACACGGGCGTAAACATATCAAAGACCTACACACAACCTTCAAACACACACACACACACACACACGAGTGGTAATCCCTGCCTCTTAGCCTGCTGTTGTTTTTCTCCCAGAGTTTTCGGGGGGGTGGGGGGTGGGGGGGCTAAATGCTCGGGCCTATCGTGGCAGCAGATGGGGGCGCACAGCTGGTGTTCCCCTGTGCCACGCCACCAGTGCCAGTGGAGATGGATGTTGAAGCCTAATGTATGCGGGCGCACAAAAGGAATCTGAAGTTTAAAAAAAGGGGGGAAAGGGACAGAATGAATGTTCCATCTCTGTCTGTGTGGAGTTTCACAAAAGCCCCAGAGCTTTGAAACGTAATTCTACATTTTCACTGAGTCGTGTTAAACGATGGAAAGTCTTCACGGACCCAGAGGAACACGTGTCGCCTGAGTCGTTTTTTTTTTTTTATCGATTATCTTTCTTTACGGAGTCACGCACAGGTCAGTCATGCAACTCTGCTCCACGGCAACACATGTCGATTCCACTCTGCTCCGTCTTACTAGAACTATCGGCTGCACTGCCACCTATTGATTTCCAGTGGTACTGCTTCATTTCGCCCACATCCTCAATCAATTTTAACTTGCACACTAAGAGTAAGGCTGTGCCCGTTCCTAACATCAATTTCTAACGTTATGCGGATGTTAAGTTAGGTTAAGGATACGCCTGGTTCAAATCGGCTGCGTGAGCACCATGGAACAGCACCAGGACTCGGAACAGAACCAGGACTCGGAACAGAACCAGGACTCGGAGACATGCACGGGCTCATTCATGCAAATCTGCTCCACTGCAACACGTGCTTAGGGTTATGTGAATGTCATGTTTAAGTTACAGCTGAGTAGTTAAGGGAATGCATGGTTCACATGGGCTGCATGAGCCCCATGGAACAGCAGTGGGTTTTAGAGCAGAACCAGGACTTCAGCAGTGGCTCAGAGTCCTGCACGAGGTCACGGGCGCAAATCTCTTAGGGTCACGTGAATGTCTGGTAGTTAAGGTTAAGGCAACGTCTGGTCCACATCGGCTGCGTGAGCGCCATGGAACCAGAATAAGATAAAAAAATACTATGTCTAAGCGACAGTACGAAACCATTCCATTCCCTGCCCTGCGATGTATTAAGAAGGTAGTTGTCATGAGGTTATGTCATGAAGTTCATGTTTACAGCAGTTTACGACAGGGAGCCTTTACGGCAGAGGCGGAATGTTTTAGGGCAGTTCGAAAACCCCGCGCATGCTGTGTGTTAGTGTTGGAACAAGCTGTATAGTGGATGCTGATAATAAAGTGAGTTGAACGGAGAAAGTCTTCCCTCGATCATTCTACACACACGACGGCGAAGATGAGGTTCAAAATGTGCAAATAACCGTAATATGAGGGTGCGAGATTTCTCAAGCATTTATAAATGATGTTGGTGATATTTAGATGTCGGCTCGAATGATATTGTGCATGTTAAAGGTGCATTTCGCAACTTTTGGGATTGAAAAGACTCCCATTTGCAATGTGTTGTTGAAAAAGCACCACAATATCCAAGACACACACAAACATCACAGTTAAACAATACAAAAGTGGGTCAACATTACAAAAAAAAGAAACACAAACAAAAAGAAGGCGGCCCCATTTATTTTTTCAGATTAATTAGAACAAGAAATGCCACAAACAAGCCACTCCCCCTCCCCCCCGTGGGCAGGAGGAAGTTGGTTGAGTCCTACCGAGGAGGCCTGTATTGAAACTGCTCCACAGCAGCAGAGGCCCTGTTTGACTCTCCGGACTCCCAGCCATGACCTCCAGGTACTGTGACACCAAGTCATCACATCACAGAAGTGAAGTTGCTGTGTAAGATTAGTGTGTTTGGAAAAAGTCAACTGAAATACAACCAGAAAAGCCAGGGCTTGAAAAGCCCTTTTCGTTCGGTCCATGTTGGGGCAGCCGATGCGGGCGGCCATGACAGTCCCCTGTGATTTAGAGGTTTGGAAAAAGAAGACGGTGTGACACGTATGACTGCGCTTCATCCTGAGCTGATGGTTCGAAGCGCGGACTTTAGTAAGTTACAGTCACTAATGCAGCAGCAACGGAGTGAAACGTCTCAGCCATGAAGTCCCAGGAGCTTAGCCTGCAATCCAGGACAAGGCCGAAGCCTTTGCTAGTGGGCCGACATGGTGGCTTACCTTTATTGTGGCCAGGTGTGTATGTACTGTGTGTGTGTGTGGGTGTGTGTTTGTGTGTGTGTGTGGGGGAGGGGGGAGAACCACGGTTGGCTGTCTTTGTTGTGAGGAATATTTTCTTGAATGCTCGTTCATCCCCAACCGGTACAAACGCAGCTACATGATCTAGCAACAGAATGCTAACTTTGTGCTACCTGGGCCTCATGTGTGACGGTAAACAAACATCTTGGAAAGTTTTCTAAAGCCTCTTAAAGTTTAAAAAGGTGTGTGTGTGTGTGTGTGTGTGTGTGTGTGTGTGTGTGTGTGTGTGTGTGTGTGTGTGTGTGTGTGTGTGTGTGTGTGTGTTGTGTGTGAGTGTGTGTGTGTGTGTGTGTGTGGCTACACGATTGTTTTGCTTTAAATTGTTGCTGCTGCACTGCATTGAGGGGCGACACTTTATTCATTCTTCAGATTGTTGGGAGAGATGGGCTGCACTGTTTTACTTTATCTTGTGGACTCTGCACTATTTTGTATCTATTCATTTTATCTTTGAATCTATTTCTGTGGAAGTGAGTGTCCTTGTTTGTTTGAGCTACGGAACAACTGACTTTCCTTTTGGATAAGTTCTATCTAGCATCTAGCTATCAAGCTATCCTCCAGCTCTCCATCCAGCTAGCTATCCACTTAGCTAGCTAGCTAGCTAGCTATCCATCTAGCCATCTGTTATAAAAAAAAAACATGTGTGGAGGAAGGTATGGATCTCCCACCATATGGTCCAATGTTTGAATGACGCAAGAACCATCACCTATGGTTTGCTGGCCTCAGTGGAGAAGTGCTCGGGAACGTAAACACCCTTACGACTGTTTATGGCCTGGTGTGAGAAGGGCCACGAGGACTGAGAAATGCAAGTGGGCGGCTTCGCCGGCTCAGGAGGAAGATAAGAAGACACGGCACACTGAGCCAGCTTGAGCCTTCTTTGTAACATCCACAGACTCTCCCTCTCCTGACCTGTCTCCTGACCCGTCTCCTGACCTGTCTCCTGACCCGTCTCCTGATCCATCTCCCGACCCGTCTCCCGACCCGTCTCCTGATCCGTCTCCCGATCCATCTCCCGACCCGTCTCCTGATCTTTTAAAGTAGGAAATTGTCCGAACACCATCCATCTATCTAGCTAGCTGTCGTCCAGCCATTCATCTAGCGATCTATTCGGCTAGCAATCCATCCAGCTAGCTAACTAGTTCTTTATCTGCAGCAGTTGATCTGAAATACCTATATTTTTCAGCGCCACTCTTTCAAAATACTTCTGCTCCTCAGAATGGACTGACTAACTCATGTTGTCACTGGATCCCTGTTCGTTTCAATGGTTCTTGTTATGACAGCTACGGAAAGAGGAAGGTGTCCAAGTAAACTTGACTTTTTGTTCACACCCAGAGCTGCAGTTGCAAAACTAATTTAAAGTTCCAGAGATGACCAGCACCAGTGGGCTCATCTTCCCACTGATAATTAGGAATCTTAAATTTTTTGCCAGTCTTATGAAGCTTGTTTGTGAGTGTGGACCTTTTTTTTAATTTTTATTGTGTTATTTTGAATGCGATAATTATTTGAACTCGTTATCTTGTTTGGATCCTCATGTCTAACGGCCCAGAGCTGCCCCCGTGTGACTTATTCTGTGTCTGGACATGGCGGTCACAGCCTCCGGGGAACAATTTTGACCGGGGGTTTAAGGAGCAGGTGAGCACACCTTGATCTCAGCAGTCATCAGAGGTCGCAGTGGGAGACCGTTTCCTTCCTAAACTTTCATCATGTCCGTCCATTTCAAACGCCAGAGGATTTCACAGTCTTTGCTCAGACGATTGCTTTTGAGGTTTGTAAAGAAACTCTTTGAAGGGCTCCAGAGGGATTTGAGTCGAACAAAAGCTTCTTCACTTTCTTTTAACACGTCCCTTGGAAAAGTTATTTGCGTTGTTACCATGAAAAAGTAAACGAGAAGATGACATCTGTTGTTTGCTTTTGTGCGAATTTTGGCGCCGTTCTGCCGGCAAAGTTTTCCGTAATGGGAAAAATGGGCAAAGTATTGGTTTGTGTAAAGTATGCGGCCGTGCACGTCCTGAGACCAGGACAAGATGGACGTAGCGTCCGTGATGTCGTCCATAGGTTTCTGCAGAGTGCTTATGAGGCGCGTAGTGGGCGGTCCACTCGTTGCTAAAAGGGCTTGTGTCGAGTGCGATTCCCCTGCTATGAGTGAATCACACCTATATCAAGGGGCCGGTTGATGAGTGACTCGCTCAATATTAAAGGTGCAGTTTGTACGATTTGGCGACGTCTAGAGGTGAAATGACATGTTGTGTCCATGATCGCTCTCTCACCCTTTTGAACATGCAGGAGAACCAATGGTCGACTTCAACTGTCGTTCAAACTCAAAACATTTTTAGTACCTCGACTTTTCCTGCTATAAAAACATGGTGGCCCCCAAAGAGAGGACCCGCTCCTCATGTAAATACACATTAATGGACTCATTTGGGTGATTGTAAATTTATGAAAATGTCGGTATGTCATCGTTTTGCAATATCTATAGAGGTGACAAAAATGACCAAAATCTTACACACTACACCTTTAAGTCTGAGGAACATTAATGGCAGCAGGTTGATGACTGACCGCTCCCAAAAAACAAGTAGCCAGTATTGTGGACGTTGCTCTGTGAGGAGTTAGATCTCCAGTATCTTGATAACAGACTGTCAGGGTCACACGTGCTCTGCTTCTGTTTTTATGTTTCACTCTCTGCAGTTTCATTTGTCACAGCTTGTTTGGTCTCATTCTTTCAGGTGTGTGTATCGGCTGCTCCCAGCTGTGCAGCTCGTCCTCGCGCCGCTCCGACTCGCGCCGCTTCAAGTCATTTCATCAACAAGCCTCGGGGCTTTGGCAAGAACCACCGCTAGCATCAACTAGCAATTCTCAGAGTAATTGCGGCTTCCAGACAACGAACGTGATGGTTCCGTGATGAGAGGTCTTGAATGCGGAGCAAATCAAAACATGCAGTCGTCCGTCTGCTGTCATAAAGAGATGGAAGTGGTGATGCCTGGGGTGAATTCAAAGTTGTGAAAGGATTGATATTAGCTTAGGTTTGGGAAACAGAACATCAGCTTTTACTTTGAAACGGGAACAGGAAGTCATGTACATACCGGTAGTGGTGATATACTTCTCAGTCTGTGGTCAAAGGTCTGCACCTCTCCGTTCACATCTTTGAACCCTTGAGGTTTCTCCTATTCCTGGGATCTAAATTCAAAAGGAGACACAATTGTCTGGGATACGTTACATTCTCCCACTTTAGACTCAGTCCCGCATTCGATCAAATCCAAGAGTAGCAGTAGTCGAGAGTGACATGGTTTGGATGAAAGAATTCCCTCATCTGAAACACCGCAAGCTCCCTCAAACCGCCCACCAGCACTTCGGGGGGCTGACGCCACCCGGGCCACTCTTATCGTGCTCGGCAGTCTGGTTCCAGGCCGGGGAATGAGGAACGAGGAACAAAGCGGAGCTCATGTGCCTCCGTAATGACTTTTGTCCGTGACCTTGACGGAGAGCGAGCCGCACATCCACATGTGTCGCGTTGCCCTCGGCTCTCCTCCGTCTCCGGCCGTGCAGCTTTGACCCTTTTGAGCCGCGCTGGCTCCGACCGCTCGATTAAAGACAAACCCAACGCCAACAGAGAGTGGGCGCCTTCCCTTTCAAGTCGGGCAGTTTTGCACGCGGCCGCGCGGGACCTCTCACATTTAGCCAGGAGCCAGCGCAGGAAATCAAAAGTGATGTTTCGGACCACATCAAAAGCGACTCTTCATCATAGCTGCTGGGAAGCTCGCTCTTGCATGCGTGAAGTCCTTTCGCCCGCATTGGCCCGTTTCATTTCAGATTCTTTGACACGCCTGCGCAACAAGCCCAACTGGCAATTTCTCGCACCGAGGGGGAAAACACATTTCCCACCATCCTCTGCGAGTCAACAGCGTTAAAAGGAGAGTTCTTCTTACCCGCCGCCGGCTGGGAGTTTTGCCACCTGCTCAGCGCTCTTTTCGATGAATGTTTACCACGCAGGATTTCCCTTTTTCAAAAGCACGTAAACAATGTTTCCATGTTAACGTTGGGTGAAGGGACGACAGACGTCGAAGTCTGCGCGCAGAGTTTTTGTAATCATTCCCCTCGATCAACGCCGGCGCGCAGAAGTGTGTGTTTATAACTCTTCTATCAACAGTTGCACCTCGGGGAACACGGCTGTCAGGTTTGATGGATGAGGTTTCGGGAGCCAAACTGTTGGGCGCGTTTGATGAACAGACGTGTTTCTCCTCTCAGAGATCTGCATGCGCCACAGCTGCCGTCCCAATAACACACTTAATTGACAAAGTATTTTTTCCTCAAGTTTGAAAATTTTTTTCAATTTGCTTTCTGATGCTACATCTTTTTAAATCATTCTTTTATTTATTTATTTATTTTTTTTTACACAGGATAGTTCCACTGATCATCTGACACCAGTTCAGTGTTATGTGAATAGTGTGTATAGTTTGGTTTCAATTCTTAAGAATTAAACCTTCACGTGTCACACTTTATTGGTTATTATTATTTAGAAAATATAGAAAAAGCAAGAATAAAAAAATACAATATTTGACACCTGATCAAAGTATCCATTTACAATATATGTATGTGTATATATAGTTATATGCATGTATGTACATGTATGTATGTATGTGTATACATCACCTTTTGCTCAACCATATCATCAGTTTCAAATAAAAAACGGATCAGATCCTTTATCTATTCACTTGTTGATCATTTTCTTTGTTTTTTTAATGAATGAAAAATGTTTTACAATTTTAGCTCTGTCCTTGTCATTCTACGCTTATATTTTACAGAACTTTAAAAAAAACGGACGTTCCTATGGCTAATTTTCCGTATTAGCTCGTGCGATTCCAATTCGAGAGAAGATACTGAGGAAAGAGACATGTTGTCTTGTTCTGTATGATTTTACCTTTTCAAAGTAAAAGCCCGTATACTCAAATCTTGTCCTTCTTTTTTTTTTTTACATAATCCTTCCACGGTGGCTGCTCCTGCCTGATTGATGGATGTGAACCTGGAAGTGCAACATTTGACCTGCCCCTGACCACGCCCTGCAGCGCGGGGTTTCGGGGGGTAAAGCAGCTGAAAAGCAGATATGTGCTGTACATTACAGAGCCCATCCGTCCTTCCAGTCTCTTTCAGTTTGTAATGCAATTTGTCACAGATAACGCGTACAGGTGGAGTACAGAGGGGGCGAGGTCCATCAGCCCGGGGCTATAAACCTGGCAGGGCAGGAAAAAAAAAATCAAATAAACTCCTGCTTTCTATTACATTTACAAGCTGAGGAGTGGTCGTGTATCTCAGAATGACCGATGCCAACGCGAGTGGAGTGGCAGACACTTCCTCCTTTCCCGATTTGCAACTTAAAGTTCTGCCTCGCTTCTTTTTATAGCCCCTGACGTAAGACGTCGTTCGCAGCTGGTACCGAATTAGAAAGTGACCGGTCGGCCCAGATGTCACTCAGGAGGCCACGCCCCTTAGTTCTGCACAATTTCGAACCTCGACAGAATAAAACTGGGGTTTGCACATGTTTCATTCACCTCTCAGGTTGATCATTTTAACATGGGAGTCTATGGGGATTGACTCACAGCCTCTAGTGGTCACCCTGCGAACTGCAACCACTCCCAGATTAGCCTCATCGGTCACCCCCGGAGCTTTCTGATTGGTTCCTACTCAATGTTTTGGGATGGGAGCTGCGCCGTCGATTATATTTGCGGCCCCCCGGGTGAAAACAATTCATTTGAGGTGTGTAAACAGTTCCCGAGTGTCTCTGTGTATTTCAACGATGGAGTTTCACAAATAATTAACCCCCTCGAACTTGATGCTGTCACTTTACTCAAGTGTCTCATCAGGCTGAAACATTTGTTTTAATCGTTCGTCAACATCACTGATTTCTCCGCGGACACCACAAAGAGGTTTTAAACAATGAAAGCCCGCAGACATTTGATGTAAATAATAAGCAGAAGAGATCCTCCGAGAATCACGATAGATAAATAAAAGAAGGAGCACTGGTTCTAGAATAGATGTATTTGAAGCGACGCTGAATCTGGGGCTGATGGATGGAACCCATAAGGGAGTGGAAGAAGCTGCAGTTCACAGTGTGGCCACTTGGTGCAGAGTGCAAAAACGAGTCCATCCCCATTGTCGGCCATGTTAAGAAAATGTCCTCATTTGCTTTTTTTGGGGGGAAATTGTGCTCAATTAAGGGCGTCGCCTCTTAAATGACACCTCTGTGGATGCCCTGCCTGTGCTCCGCCTCGTTGCCCATATTTGGGTGAACCAGGAAGTAGGCGGAGTTAGGCAATGGCCATGTGGCGACGAGGGAAGCGCCCGCTACGAGCCTCATCAGCGCTCTGCCTGAAACCTGTGGGTGACGTCGACGCCCCTCGTTCCGTACAGTTGATGTGCAGAACGTTGTCACATGCGTGTCGTATGTCACCGATGTGCAGGAGTCTTCGGATCACGTGACGAGGAGTTATCCGTCACGCGCGCACAGACATGCATCATAACGGCCACGCACATAAAAAAAAAAAAAAACCTGTTTCCCTCCTTTGATGCCGGATGTCATTTATAAAAAGAAGCCGGTGTCATTTCGAGTCTTAACCCGCAGCCGCGCGCGGTGGATCGGGGCTAAGCGGCGGCTTTGCACAGTGATCCACATGGTGCGTGGCTTTACGAGGGGGCAGATGGTGCCACTCCAGCAGGAAGTGATTGACATAATGACATGGCTGACTGTGGATTGTGTGTGTGTGTGTGTGTGTGTGTGTGTGTGTGTGTGTGTGTTTCTAAAGATACATCTTTGATAAAGTGGATGGATTATTTATCTTTCTATCCTTTTAAAAACCACGTGTTACTCATCTGTGTGTGTGTGTGTGTGTGTGTGTGTATGTGTGTGTGTGTGTGTGTGAGAGCAGCGTCCGGGATCCATTAAGTCCGCGTATGTCGAGTGGCTCCACGTGTTCATATGATCATACGTGTCGAGCACATGTCAGTGTGGTTTGTGCTGAGGGGGGATCCACCAGACTTCCACTGCCCTGTGAACCTCGGCCTCATCAGGGGGCGTGTCTTATGAGTGGAGAAGACGTGGAAGAAGCCACGCAAAAGCCATGTTAAAGGTGCAGTGTGAAAGATTTCATTTTTGTCACTTCTTAAGACTATTACAAAACAATGACATTTTATTTTATTTTTTCTATTACCCTTAAATGAGCCCTTTAATGTATTTTTACATGAGGGGTGGGTCCACTCAGCGCGGGCCGCAGTTGCACTCAACTCCAGAGAACCTTCTAACTCCGCACTTGTTGACAAACTGTGTGTGTGTGTGTGTGTGTGTGTGTGTGTGTGTGTGTGTGTGTGTGTGTGTGTGTGTGTGTGTGTGTGTGTGTGTGTATGAAGGAGAATCACAGTCCTTTTAATTGGGTTAATGGGGTTGTGTTGAGACTGTGTGTGTTCACTGCATCTTACCCGCCTGCTGCACTCAACGTCTTTTCCTTTCAGATCATTCCTTCCTATATCAGTGGACGCCCCCCCCCCCCCACCACCCCCCACACTCACAAGCCTGTACTGATGCTGCTTTGATGTTGGTGAGAATTGCCAGAAGAATTGCCAAGAAAACCCCATTTCTTCGTATTTTGAGTATGTAATACAACAAAAGTCTAATTCTATTTCATTTTATTTGTTTCGTTGTTTTAAAAAAAAAATAAATTAAATTGTATTCTATTTTATTTTGTCTTTATTTGTCATTTTATTCATCTTGTCTTTAATTTCTTTTTAAAATTGTATCTATTTTATTTTGTATTTTATTTATTCTAATTATTTTAAGCTTTTTTTTTTTGTGCGGTCAACATATTCCTTTGTGCTGTCTATTGTGTATTTTATTGGTTATTGTGTAATATGTTTTTCTACATTGGATCCCATAATAAACTCCGCACACTGTACCTTTAAGAGAGAAGAATATGCCCAACCCATATTTGTGTTAACAGATGATAAACAGTCATCTGAGTGATTTATGCTTCCTGCCTGCAACGAGGGACCATAATTATATTTCTCAAATGATCATTCTCTGTACCTCGGTTAAATGCAATAAGATAAAAAATATTTTCTACTTCATGAAAAGTAATCTGATTACAGACCATCGGTGTCACTTACACCCTGTTCAGGACTCAACCAACCGATATTGGAAACGACTGATTGTGACGCATCCGAGAGAAATGTATTGGAAAGGCGTCTATAATTTAACGGCTCGCAACAGCTGATATTATCATGGTTCTTCATATCAGAGTAGCTGTTGTGTCGTACTTCAAAGAGCGTTTGGATTGTGACGTGCTGATCACAGGTGCTGCTGCTGCTGTTGTTGTTGTGTCGAGCGAATATGAGTCGACACTTTGTCCAATAAGCAACAAGTGAGAGGAGAGAGAGGAAAAGTAAAAGTAAAGTCAATTTTTTTCATGAGGGGGAGGGGGAGGAGCTAAGATGAGGAGAGGGGGAGGAGGGGCTAAGAGGAGGAGGGGGGAGGGGGAGGAGGAGGAGGAGGAGGAGGGGCTAAG
>JAFBJT010009891.1:0-10359 GCA_016785325.1 Chascanopsetta lugubris | reverse complement strand
CAGCACGGCTCTTCCCACCATTAGCTGGCTAAGGATGCCGATGTGAAGCCGCTCCACCCTCGGGCGGGACAGGCACGGCTGCTGGGGGAGGAGTTCCACCAGGTGGCAGATGTGAGCCTGAAATCCGTCCTCCAGAGCTTCCAGAGCCTGCCGGGTTTGTCTTTGCTCTTCGGTGCAGTCCAAGAATCCGCCGGGGGCCGACAAGAAGGTGGCTTCGGCGTTGTGAAGGAAGGCTATGGCTCCCTGAGCCGCCCACTGGTAATCCTTCAAGGATTCTCGAGCCTGAGATAGATTCTCCTGTTGAACAACGAAACATTCAGAGTAACAACAAACTGCTCAAATGTAAATACACTCAGGATGTGAGAAAATCTCAGCTTACCATTCCTGCATGACATCTTTGCATGATTTCATCTTGAAGGGAGTACAGCTCCGTGTTGCTCTTCAGGTTGATGTTCTCTTGACGTTCTAAACCCTCCAACGTCCTCATCCCAGACCTCAGATTCCTCCAAATCACCCAGTGTCTCCGCAGAGCAACATCTATCTCTTTCTCTTCAGGACTGACCGGCTCGGCTCCTTCCAGTTCCTCTCTTGTCTTGCGGAACAGCTCCATCAAGGCAGGAAGTTCAGTGGCTGAGCACAAACCTGGCAGAAGCTTCGCCTCTAGATGTTTGATGCCATTCGAGACAGAATTCTCCCAGGAGATCAAAGTCTCCACGACGCGATGAATCCTCTGCCTCTCCGAATCGAGCTCCGCCGGGTGCAACTCCTGAGCGATGGCTTCCAATTGGTCCCCGGCCGCTTGACACTGCGTCTTCACTAAAGGGAATTCAACCAGGAGCGTTTGTAAGAGTCTGAACTGCTCAACCATGCCGAGAGTTGTATCACTGGCACGCGAGAGTTGCTCTTTGGCAATGTCCCGAGACTCCTCCATTTGTGTCCTCAGGTGCAGGTACTTGTCTTGCTCGAAGGCACTAAGGCGAAGAGCCTTGCACTTGTCTTGCAGTTCTCCGATGGTGCACAGCAGGGCGCTTCTCTTGGCCTCTTGGCAGTGCTGCAGCTCTTGGACTTGACACTGGCTCTCCATGAGCATGTGCGTCAACCGGGCAACCGTTAGAAGGGTTTCCGGCGTCGGAGGGAACTGCTGCTGCTGCAACTCCAAGAAGACTTTCTCCAGACTGGTCTCGACGGTCGACAGTTCCTCGTCTGATGAGGTTCTCTCGTGAATCAGCTCCTCTAGCTCCCAGCTGGTGGCTTTCTCGTGGGCTAGCAGTCCGTCCAGTTCCGTCCAAAGACCGGAGAGTCTGTTGACGAGGTAGCGGCTTTCTCCTGGACTCAACTCCGCCGCTATCTCCTTGCAACTTTCCTCCATTGCCCCCACCACTTGCAGTTGGTTCTGTATGTCCACGGTGGCCGATTTGTGACTCTCCAGCTCACTCTCCAGCTTCTGCACATCGGCTTTGGAAACATTTTCAACATGGGCAGAGGCGTCTCTCGTCGCATGTGTCCCGGCCAACCAGGCGTCCATTCTGGCCAGCTGGGACAAGAGCTTCTCCCTCTTGTGCAGGTGCTTCTTCATGGTGTCCAGAACATGGTCCAGGCTGTCGGCGATGGCCTCGTAGAGGTCCTCTATCGTCTTCAACACTTGCTCGCTTTCCTCCTTTTCCACGTCAGAGGCTACATCTTTCATCTCCTCCACTTGGGCTTGCATCTTGAATCGTCGGGACAAAATGTCCGTCTGGAATTTCCTCATGTCAGCAATTTGGATACGAGCCTCCTCGGGGAACAGAGCCAACTTCTTCCCTGTAGAGATGTGGTTTTCTGCCTGTTTGGCCCAAATGATCAAGTCCTGTAACTGTTTGTTGATCCTGGCTGCGGAAGGACCTCCATGGCTACACATGGAAGTCACAAGCTTCTCCTTGCTGCCGTCGAGCAACGACCCCAATTCCTGAAGTTTGTTTTGGATCTCGTCCTTCTCCTTCTCGCCCAGAGAGAAGTGAACCAGAGCGTCTGACTGGGACTGTAAGTGCAGATAAAGCTGGTTGTACAGCTTCAGATCCGTGTTCAGACAAACTAGCTCCAACGCGCTTTTGCTGTCGTTGCTCTGGAAGTTGGACCTCTGAAGATCGTCGAGTTTGGCTCTGAGCTGCTCCGCCTCCTTCACGAGGACGGAGTACTGAGTGGCAGCGTTGGTGGCGTGTCGCAGAGCTCGCTTGACGCTCCCTTCCAAGAGCCTCCATTCCTCTTGGACGTCTCCCAGCTGAGCGAGGAGAGCGCCCGAGCTCTCGGCGTCGCTCAAGTGAACCGATAACTGGCCGCTGAGGCGGAGCAGCTCCTCCATGAGCTCCCTCTTCTGCTGCAGGGTTTGCAGCAGCGCTTGGAGTTTGTCGGCTTGAGCGGCGCTGCTCCCCATGGCGTCCCTGATCAAACGGACATTTCAACATCATATGTGTTCCATTTATCCAGCACATAAACGCTGTTAAATCCAAAGGCTACTCACAGGGTGATTTTGTCCTTCTCAGCGGCTAAAACCTCCAGGAAAGCTCTGGTCATCTTCTTCTGTTTGTGATACTGTCGGACCTGGTCCAGCTGTGCTGCCTTGACCTGCACGGTGGCGGAGGCGTCCAGCAGAGCGGCGCTCCACTGCCCTTCAGCTCTCTTCAGGGCGACCTGCCCGCAATCCCTCGCGGCACTGGAGCTTTTCATGGAGGCAACTTGCTCCTGCACACAGGACCTGTGCTCCTACGGGGCCAAGAACTGGACTTAGAAGAGTTCAGAGTGTTTTCTACGATACATGTTGTCGACAGTGTATCTACACAACACATGCCTCTGCCTCCTCCAGCTGTTTGGCCATGGCTGCCACGTCAAGTTGCGCCGGTTGGTATCGGCAGGCCAGGACCCGCTGGACGGTTCGGACCAGCAGGATCTCTGGTTCACCAGGAGAAGACCTCAGATACCAGTTGAGGTCGAGATGTGGAATCCTCTGTGAGCAAACAAGAGCAAATGTGAGGGTGGCGGGGAGCGGCTTCCTCACTGCTGCAGGTCCGGCTATGGACAAGCACTCGTGCAAACTGCCCTGACGCTCCCTTAAAAGGTGCAGTGTGTAAGATTCTGGTCATTTTTGTCACTTCATGAGGAGCGGGACCTCTGTACGGGGGCCACCATGTTTTTACAGTAGCCCAGAGTGGACATACTAAGGTGATGGATACAACAGGCAACCTCAACTCTAGATGTCACCAAATCTTACACACTGCAGCTTTAATAACCAGGTTCTTCACATGTATATATATATATATATATATATATATATATATATATATATATATATATATATTACATATCTTCATGTTTAAACCAATCTTATATAATTACGATTTTCTTAAAAGGATTCTCGAGATTTATTCAACACAAATATTAATTTTGGAGTATAGCACTCCATTTCATTCTTTGCTGCACAAATGTCTCGTCCTCCTCCTCTTCAGGCGACTTCTGCGGAGTTTGAACGTGGAAAGCATTTCAAAATAAAGCTCTCAAAATGAAAAATAAAAAAGCTTTGTGAATATATACGAGAGGAGCAAAAGATCCAAACCCAAACTTCTCAGCGCTCGGGTTAATTAAGGGGCGGCAGGAAATGACTATATTGCATCTTCTGCTTCCTTCCTGTGTGACTTCCTGTCAGAGGCATCATGGGATTCAAAACACAGCAGATCTCATCTGTTTACTGTTACGTGCACTTATGTAATTGACTTCTAGCCCGTTGGGACACAAGCTGCTACGGCTTATAGTTTAAATCATACAGAATCAACAGAAAGTCATATTTTTCATTTAAATGCTATAATGTGCATAGTTACATTTGAATGCCCTTTGCACTAAATCACTTTCTGGACCAATCTACCGGGTGCTTTTTGAAAGTATAGGATGTGTATGTATATTTTATATGCCTGTTATCTCTTATTTCCTGCAAACATAATATTTGTGTATATTTGAGAACTTTTTATTTTACTTTAGGTTCAATTTATTTATATTAGAGGCAAATGGAGTTGTTCTCGATCAGGTGCATACGGCAGAAATCGACAATAGAGCTGACGTGAGATCATTTCCTATTTTATTAAAGGTGCAGTGTGTAAGATTTGGTGACACGTCCCCCGTAGAGATGACCCGCCCCCCCCCCCCCAAGTAAAATACACATGGAGACCCCCCCCCCAAAGAGACGACCCCCCCCCCCCCCCTCAAGTAAAATACACATTAAAGGGCTCATTTAAGGGCAATGGAGGAAAAAGTAAAACACTTGGGTGATTATAAATTCATGAGAATGTCAGTCTGTGACTGCTTAGTAATATTTGTGACAGAAAGAACCACAATCTTACACACTGCACCTTTAAGATCATTTCCAAACAGGACGTTTGGGGACATACCAGACAAACTACCGCTCTAAAATTCCAACATTTGAAAACATGCTAACGAACTGAAGGTACTGCAGGTGTTGCAGTACGAGTCACTGTTGTTTCTATTCGATCCAAACCGGCCGATACTCACGTTGATGATGTCGCCTCCCTCCACCAGCCTCTGTAGGTCAGACAGTATGTCCTTCATGGCCGATCGCTGCTCGCAGGGCGCCACCGTCCCGCCGCCTGAGCCCGGATCAGCTGGTGACGACCCCGGCGCCGTCCTCTCCGGCTCCATGCCTCCTTCCATCTCCGGCTGCAGACAGACACAGGAGACAGGGGGGGGCAGGGGGGGGGGGTCACATTCTACCTCTGCTGTGTTTGCCTACAGAATAATAACAGAGCTTCCTGTTCCATGCCTTGCTAAGTAGCACTGTGGCCGCAGTGGCCCGGCCAGTCAGCACAGTTACTGACTGAGGAATGTGTGAAGGAGCAGTCGGCCCCCCGAGGGAGGGGGACGCTGTGGGTTCACCTCCTACATCAACAGTGACTCCCAGGTTTTCAATAGATCTGTTAGAACTTGGTGAGGACGCCACAAACATGACGTGAAGTCACTGGGAAACACGGCACAAAGAGGGGAGGGGCCTTTCAAAAACGTTTGTGTGTTTGTGTGCTGAAGGAGGGCGAGTGGAGGTGGAGGTGGAGGTCAAGGTGGAGGTGGAGGTGGAGGTGGAGGCGGAGGTGGAGGTGGAGGTGGAGGCGGAGCGTGGGAAGATTTGAAAACCCCGCCGGATTGTTGTAAACAACTCAGGTACACACCTACTGTGGGTGTCACACATATGACTCCCTCAGACAGGAAGTGGTACAAATGTCTAGGTGCTTACAACGAATGAAAAACGTTGAACTGTTTTGCTTGTTTAAAAAAAAGAATTTTTCAGTGGTTTGTTTTTTTCTTCATTTCTTTGTTGTTTTTTTGTTTCATTTATTGGATGTTATTTTTTGTTGTTGTTGTTTTTTTTGGGGGGGGGGGTTGGATTTTCATCTGCACTTTTATCCAAAGATTTCCAAGCACTTTATTCGTATACAGTTGAATAGCAGTGATTAAGACTCATGCTGTGTAATAAAAAATAAAAAAAAAGAATTCCCATCGGCCTCAAATTGGCAGTAAACAGAACAGCTGGTGCATAATGGATAACAAGTCAAATTTGTGATTGTTACATCTTCAAAAATACTTTGAATGTCATGGAAGGAAATCCTGTATTTTCAATGGTAGAAATGAATTCTTCAAATATATTGTTCCATATCTTTTTTAAATTTTTTTTAAGGTTTGACTGGATTGATGGTTTAGTTTCCAGAGAATGAGCCCTCTCTTGTGCGCACTGTAAATAGAGGTAGTTACAGGAGCGCTAATAGTTACTATGGGATGGCTGGGGACAGTGCGCACATTTCAAATCCACAACATCCCGAGCGGTCGTTTATGTTGTGAAGAACATGAACAGTACGTGTTCATGTTTTCAGAGCCGGACTCTAACAAGTGTTTTGAATGATGACTTTCAAATGCCAAATGTTGAGAGGAGCAAATGCACTAAAAGCCAGTGAGTTTCTGCTAAATGGATGAAATGACGGATGCGAAATGTCAGGCAAACACACACACACACACACACACACACACACACACACACACACACACACAGACACGCACCTACTTTGATACAGGAATGGAGGATAGTTTGTAAATGTCAGAAAAGACCGAGTTTGAAAAGCAGAATTTAAGGCACCAAGAAGGACTGTGACTTTATGTGTGAGGGGAGGGGTCTCGGCCCACCGAGAGGACACGCCCCCTCCCCCGACAACAACAAACATTTGGAGATTCCGTCTCTCTGCTTAGTTTTCAGAGCAGTGATCAATAGTGACTGGAACTTTTGCAATGATTTGTTGTTGTGATTCAGAGACTAGTCGTTACAGTGACCTTTGATTCAACATCTCCATGTTTCCTGTCACTTGTAAAAGCATCAACAGGAAATGGTAAAAAAACAAAAAAAAATGGCGGAGCAACATGGCCGCCTCCATCGAGCGGACATGTTCCTTCTGTAAATATAAAAGGCTCTTTCGACAGCACCGACGCGCCCACCCCCGGCTCTACCTTTGCTCCGCCTCTTTGCCCGTTTTTTTGGATGAACCAGGAAGTAGGAGGAGTTAGGCATCGCCAAGATGGCCGACGAGTGAACCGCCCACGAGGAGCCCACTTGGTGAAAATGCGATCAACTCACCTGTGTTTGAGTCACCGTCGGTTCCTCTCTCTCTTCCCCCAACGGCAGAGTATCGTCTGGTCCCTCTGGGCGTTTGGACTGAGCGCCTGTGCCGCGCCGTGATTGGCTCTCGGCCGCGCACGTGGCCGAGCTCGCCGTCTGCTGCGCTCCCTGACACAGACCGGTCACCTCTCGGTTGACGTCCGGGTCGTGACACAATCGCGATGAGTCCAAAGACTTGTCTGGAGTCTGCGTCACTTTGCCACTTGTGTCCCGCTGCCACAGGTTGGACTCAGGCCTCCGGGAATAACGCTGTTTCACATCCGCTTTGTTTACGTTCGGCTCAATCAATGCCGACTCGGCTTTCTCCCCTGAATCCCCCGTGAGCCGCTGACCGCGCAGCTCCGCCCCCAGTCCACGGCCCGTTCCCACATTGCGTGGATTTCTGTCCAAATCCACGTCCAGAACTATTGTAAACACTTTCTCGGGGCTGTGGTTGATCTCCTCTGTTTCTCCGGCCTCGTTAAAAGCCAGGATTCCCTCTGATGGCTGCGTGTTTGCTGCATCTGATTCCGGAGCGTCCACCACATCCGGTGACCTCTCCCCCGCGACCTCTACGTCCGAACCGCCGGGGTTTCCTCTCCTCGGCAGCTCAAACGGATCCACGTCCAACACGATGGTAAACACTTTCTTGGGCGTCTCGCGTGAATCGGCGATCGATCGCAATTGTTCGACTGTTTCAGAGGCAGAAACGG
Organism: Chascanopsetta lugubris; assembly: GCA_016785325.1. NCBI lineage: Eukaryota > Metazoa > Chordata > Actinopteri > Pleuronectiformes > Bothidae > Chascanopsetta > Chascanopsetta lugubris. Next base: position 2,973 of record JAFBJT010009891.1, on the reverse strand, counting down.
GGGAGTGACGGATGTTGCGGGATTTATTTGTGCCTGTAACACACCGCACGTTTGAGTCCGGGCTCGAGGGGGAGCCTTGTTGCGACGGTTCTGGATCGTCTCTCTGAAGTGAATCGGACATGTACGTGTTATTTCCAGGAATTAGCCCGAGCCCGCTATCATCGATCGGTCGAGAATCAGTCGTTACGTCCGTTTCCGGTGGTTCCCGTTGGATTTCGGGTCCAAAAACATCTGGGATCTGAACATTTTGGGCTTGACTGGTGACTAAGGCGTCGTAATCTGGATTACATCCATCTAGCGGATCCACAGAAGTACACGTTTCATCGTCTCCGGCAGCAGAAGCTTGTATCTGAGGGGAGCGAGCGCAGGAAGCGCCTTCGCTTATTCGTTTGTTGACATTCCGGTCACTTTCCAAAGTCTCCCGGTCGCTTAGGTAACAGGGAGGAGGCTCCGCGGGACACGTGGCCGCCGTCTCCTCCGTCTCCACGGCTTCCTGACCCCGACTCACCTGGAAGATCAAACACATGCAACTTTGAGACAAACGGGAGTCTTCGTTTACATCGCACTTTGAGGTCAAATAGAACAGCTTTGCCTTTTAATCGGTGAATGAATTCTGATCGTGTCAAATGACATTTATTTGTGTTGGTGGTTCGTCCGTTTGTTTATTTGAATCCCGTCGCTGCACCAGAGAAGGAGGAGAAGCACAGTTGGATCTCAGAGTTTGTGGCAGAGGCTGGTTTTAGGTTGATGGGTAAAAATGAGTCACATGTTTGTGAAGTTCAGGAGCAACTCTTTACTGTAATGAGCCACATGCTCCCTGTGAGCAGCATCTGTTACGATCAGCATGTGCCTCACAGAGAAGACCCGATTCCCATTTCGCCAAAAATAAATAAATAAATAAATAAATAAAATTGAATTGGCATTTTAACAACACGACGCGAAGCCTGCTGGGCAGAGAAAGGCTGTCTGTCTTTCTTTCTTTCTTTCTTTCTTTATTTTTTGGCAGTGAAGATTAAATGTCTAAATCTTTTTGACTCATGCATTTGTGAGTAACTTTACAGTTGCACGGGTCCGGTGTTCTGATCTTTTTTATAATAAGCAGATATGATTGTGTTATGTATGAGGCAGAGTAGCGTGTCTTACCTGGCTGGGCGGTGCTGGTGGTGCTGGTGGAGGTGATGGTGCCTGTGGTGTTGGTGATGGTGTTGGTGGTGGTGTTGGTGGTGCCTGTGGTGTTGGTGCTGTAGGTTCAGCTTGTTCTGTTTGGCTGGACTCCTGCGGCAGCTGCCTGTTGACCTCTCTCACCCTGCTCTCCACGTTTTCCACACACTCCTTCTTCTTCTTCTCCTGCAGAAAACTGGACCTGAGGCTGCGGTGAGACAGACTGACCATGTGACACGCTGCATTCAGATATGCTGTGTTTATTGTTGTTTACTCCGTCACTTTAAGGTCCTTTTCATTTCATTCAATATTATTATTATTATTATTAATATTATTATTACTGATGCTGCTATTGTTAATGTATCACCACTTAGGGGAATCTTATGTGCAATAATGTGAGTGCAATTTCCTCTTTTTGCATGTATAATGTGTCTTGTATATTTAATTTCTCTTTTCAGTTTTTTGATTTGATTTATTATTCATCAATGAATTAATGAAAACAAATTCTTACCTTTTCTTAAGAGATTTGATACAGATTTGGTTTCTAAGACAACGTACAGCCTCGCTCGTTGGCACTGGCGATAATTGAAACTACGTCTACGTAACTCGAGTCAGTTTCCTGTCTGTTTTCATGCTTAACACAGCTGTTTCTCCACGTATCCTCCGTGCAAATATAATGTATATCGGACATCATTCGTCCAACAAACTCTAAAAGCGCCTACATCGTGTTGATCGGACCCAGGAAATGCCCTTTGATCACGTTTGACTGCGCTTTGAAAAAGCTGCCTGGTCATTGTGAGTGGAAAGCAGGAGCCGGAGTCAAAGGTCACGTTCTGAGGAGAGCCACGTTGAGGCGGTTGGAGCGGGAGCGAGGCCGAGTACCTGTTAAGCTCTTCAGCAGCTCCATCCGTGGACGCGCACACATCTGCAGGAAGCATTCCTCCTTCCTCTCCTCCCTCTCTGAGGTTCTGCAGGATGTGAACTCTGTCAAAGTCCTGACGGAGATGAACTCATCGTCAGCGCCTTGTTTTGATCATGGGTTTAAAAGGGGGTCTTCAGACGGAGGTGTTTACCTGCACGGAGCAGCTCAGCTGACTCACCTCATCGTTCACCTCCTCGACATCATCCACGCGTCCGGCCACGTCGGCCGGCACCCTGTAAAGCGGGGGGATCTCCTCCCTCACCGGCTGAGCCCCCTCTCCTCCTCTGGTCCCTGTGAGCTGGGCCAGTCTCGCTCTGGTGCTGCTGTCTAGCGCCCTCTGGTGGCTCTGCAGGTCAGTGGTTTGCAGGGAGAGCCCGGCTCGGACCTCGGCGGAGGGATTGGAGTCTTTTAGGGTCTCGAGATGCGAAATGTCTTTGTGCAAGTGAGTCACTTCATGGAGCAACTCCTGGAAAACAAAGACAAATAAATAAATATATATATATATCACTTTATGTTGACAGTCCAGCAGGAAGTGGTTCAGCTGCTCATCATCACTCAGACCTTCATCAGCAAAAGCTTCCTGTGGACATCAGGAATCAATACTTATTAGTAATTAGTAATCAATATTTGATTTTTGTCTGATGTATAAACTAGGGGTTGGCTGATATTATATTTTTAGGGCCGTCTCCAAGAACGATTATAAGTCATAAGATGAGGTTGATATTAGATATGCATTTATGGTAAATATGTAACTTTAAAAAAAGAATATATAAAAATGAATTATAATATTTTGGAATATATTGGATATTGTGAATAACAAAGCTTCATCTAAAGGCACGAAATCAAAATGTAAACCTGTAATATCAAATCTAGGAAATTAATAATCAATG
>JAFBJT010009857.1:5212-28128 GCA_016785325.1 Chascanopsetta lugubris | reverse complement strand
GAGGGGAAGCTTACAGTCACATGTTCACAGAGAACTGTACGAGCCCCCCCCCCCCCCCGCCCCGCCCCCCCCCCACCCATCGGCTTCAAAGAGAGAGGAGCACATGCGCCAGAGAATGCATGTGGTTTGATTAATAGCATTAGCCGAGGAAAAGACCCGATTCCTGCCCATGTGGTGCGGCGGCAACATTCCTGGGAAACACGCAGACAGGTCACACGTACACCCCCACATGCTATTGGACACATGTGACCGTGAGTGTGTAGTGGTTCCAGACATGGCGAGGGACTGAGCAGGTTTTACGCTGCTCGACAGGAAATGCACCTTGACCCCCAAATCCCAAGATGGATGTGAAGGGAAGACAAAATTTTTTTTTTTTTTTTTTAATGAAAAAAAAAAACCTGGGGTCTGGAGCTTCCAGCAAAACGGCAGATAAAAGCTGTGACGGATCATTATGGATTGAAACAATTCTCATCTTCGAGAGGCACGTCGTTAAAATTCAATGCACAATTGGCCTTGAAGCGGTTTCATTGACCTGTAACCACGGAGCCCCGTTCCTGTGTGCGTTTCTATATTTGGAGCCTTAAGCCTGAGAAAATAAGCCATTTGCATCAGGGCCCTGGCATTTGGGCGCCGCTCAGATAAGAGGCCCGGTAATTGCTCACATTTGACTTTTCAAACAGTGAATTCTAAAACCTCCCAAAGCTTGATGAGGACAAATTGGCTCTTGGTCTTCCTCGACCAAATAAAGGTAAAATGATTCTGGGACCGACCGACGATGTGGAAATGTTTTCCAGACTACAGAGAGACTCTGCTGTCGGCTGGGAATGGTTTTCTCCATCATTTGCACGGCTGCGCTTAAAAAAAAAAAAAAATTTGCAAAGAAAAACAGAAGAGGTTCTGTTCGCTAATTGTGTGTCTCGGTCCGTTGCTAGAAAACAAAGCCTCGGAGACGAAAAGATACAGCTAATCCAATAAATGCTCAGATTAATATAATCAACATTGACAGAAAGGTCATTTCATTTTCTAAAAAAGACCGACAGAACAAGTCAACAGCTGTGAGACAGCTATTATCAGCAACAGCGGCGCTTAATTGCTAATGTAAACATGCTAACAAGGTCAAAATGCTAACTTGCAGATTAGGTTCAACGTGATCACAATTCAGATTTGGGGGCTGGGTGAAGCTCAGTGTTTGTGGATGACAAATGTTTGACGAAAGTTTTATTGTATCTAATCAATAAACATCCTCCAAGAGCGAGTCGTGAAATGCGGAAGTCGGTTAGCATGCTAACACTCCAAGTTTGCTCATTTCACAGTCAATGGCATTGCAATTACAGGACTGAGATTAGCATAAAGCTACAAGACTTAAACATTTCTTTATGCAATAAAAACAAAAACTACTATTTTGGAAGCACTTAAAAAAGTTAGCTAACAAGTAAACAAGGCTATAACATTATTAGGGGAATTTCAAGTGTCATTCCGCTGTTATCTAAAGTGGTGACGATGACATGCAAAAGTCGTGTATTTAGTGAATAAGCTAATGTTAGCATTGGCTGACGATTACGTATGTGCATTTCGTGGAGATTATCTTGTTAAAACAAAACGCTTAAGACGCGTTTGCTACGGCAGTTCCCAAACAATGTGACGAGAACTTCCTGGTTGGTCTGTCGTCCCTTTGTTACGCAACGAAATAGTGGATAGAATTTTTCCAAGTGAGTTTCACGCTGTTGTCGCAGTAGCATGGCTACAAATACATTCATCTTGCAAAGCAAACGCGCTATTTTTAGCCGTATCGTAAAAAATATCTCCCCGCAGCCTCCATCTTTGTCAGGTGTCGCTCCGACTTATTCCCGGGAAAAAACGCTGCCGCTGCCACTTCCCCCGGCGGCGGCCAGGGAAACAAACACCTGAGTGGAGACGAATGGCCGCTTGGCTGACGGGGCAGAGCGGGGTTACGTAAGAGTCATTAGACACAGGTCAGGATCCACTGACACATCGTACATCAGCCACCAGCTTCAGGCCGGAGGGAGGAGAGAGGCTTCGCCGCACATAACGAGGTGTTGCACTTAATTATGGAGCGCACTTGATCAAGCTAACCGTGCTGGGCAGGGATTGGCTCACAGGCGGAGGGGGCAGAGGTGGCGAGAACACTGTGAATCCCACAGATTTGCAGGTGTTGTGATCTAGTGTATAAAACTTCAGGAATAATCGAAAGTGGTTCAAGTCATGAGGTCCGTTCGGGCTTCGGTGGATGGCTAAAGTGTCATGCGCTAGTGTCGGTGGTCATTAGCTTAGCATGTTGTTCTGGCTGAACCTGCTGCTTTAAAAACCTACAGCCGTTCCAATGGTCATGTTCAAAATAGTTTCTGGGTGATTTCAGAAATTTGAGTGCAATCTTCAGTCGGAGCACGGGCAAGAAAATGCCAATTTGGAGGAAAGTGGGTTTCCGCCCTAATCGCGCACCTCGGGTTGAGTTCGGAGTTCGCACACGCCCATAAAGCTCTGTGCGATGGGAGCGCTGGACGCTGGCGGGGCCCTCTCCGCCACGGTGTCAGCGTTTGACCCCATCAATCTGGACAAACGAGACAGAGTCCTGACGGCGTGAGCGGGGAGCACGGCCGTCTCGCCAGGGGGGGGCTCCCGTCTGGATTTATAGTCCGAGGGGGCGGAGCAGCGCAGCGAGCGAGCTGGCGGGACTGTGTGCGGAGAGTAAAACGGGGCTAAAGAACAAGATCCAGATAGGAAAGGTTTCGGTGCTTTACCAAATCCAGCAGACGGGTCGGCTCTGAAAAGCAGGTACCTCTGTACAAAATGTCAACGGAGCGAGTTGACAGAGGAGTGATGGAAGTGATGGAAGAAAAGCAAATCATTTGCATGGTGGAGAAGAAGCTTTTTATGGCAGCACAGCAAGTCGAGGCTGTTCGGCAAGGGTGTAGGCGGACAAGTCTCCTTGTCAGCGGTATCGATAAGAGGCTGCTCGCCGGTCGGTACTAACCGGTGGTCCGGTGTTGTCGTTCGTGAAAACACACTGTGAGGAAACAAAGCGGCAGAGGTCGGGAACAAACTTGTTGAGACTGATGAAACGAAACTCGAATCAATCAAAATGATGGAGCGCGGAAAGCGCTGCAATAAAACGAGCCGGTCCTGACCCAAAGCCACAACCTCATCTGTCAAAAACGCTGCCGGCTCTGTAAAGATCATCGGGTGATGTCAGATAGTTTTTTGTTTTTTTTTCACCATGTAGCTTTTTGATCCATCTCTGAATTTGATTCAACTGTTTGGCCTTGCTTTCCCTGTGATTGGCCGATGCAGGACATTTCGCTTTTCATTTTTTTGACGATATTCGTCGGCTGAAAAATATTTTTCATGCAAAACGTTCGATGGGATGATTTATTTTTCCATTTCTTTTGAAGCAAGTTCAGTTCAGCGTTAGGTTTCAAGGTGCAGTGTGTACGATGTTGGGTCACTCCAAACATACTACATACTGACATTTGCATGACTTTATGATCACGTCACTTTTTATTTATTTATTCATTTTTTTCGTGTCATTACCCTAAAATGAGCCCATGTATGTATAGCGCTTCCTCTCTTTGGAGGCCACCATGTTTTTACGGCAGTAGAAGTGTAGTCGTTTCCAGACCTGCACGGACCTGGGGAACATATGACCCTTGACCCCATGATTAAAATCACACACACACACACACACTTACATTCACGTTCATCTGTTGTCCTCGTGCGCCTGAGGTGTGTTCTTCGAAAAGCGGCTGTTGCAGCATTGGCTTCCCGGCAGGTTTCAGTGTGTTTCATCAGTAGCACCGTGCCCATAGCTGGTGGCCATCGGCAGCTAATATATATGGTTGCGCTTTTACAAGCCAATCAGAGTGTTTCCACACACGCAGGCTATTTGAGTTTTCACAATAAATCCTTGGCAGCTCACGTGGCTTCGTATGAGCCGACAAAGCAGTATTTTGTTACGTTAGTTCTATTCTGTGATTATTTAAATGAGATCTACTTCATTCATTTTTTTGCTGTGATACATTGAAACATTTAAATGTAGAGTCTCCGTAGTTTAGAAATCGCCGTTGTTTCCTTGTTGATGTCCTCGACTCCAGCTCCTGTTGTCACTCTCTCTCTCCCTGAAACGCTCTGTAGGGCTCCTGCCCCTCCCCTTTACAGAAAAGCTGCTGTGATTGGCCGACCCAGTCTCTTTTGATTGGTCGGCCGCTCCCAGCTTGATTGGGAAGCCTCCCACCCATTGACGTATCAGGGACTGATCACAATAGGAGATTTCATGAAAATAGACAATGGGGGAAAATGGAAAGGGGGGGGGGGGGGGGTGGAAGAGCGCCCCCTCTGTTGGAAAATGGGACTTACAACATAAAAAAAAAGACCCTGCATTCTCATAACACCCACAACCCACTGAGAATAAGCTTCACGCCACATCTCAGATTTTGAACTGTACTCATTCCTCTGAATTCACACGAGTGTATTATTATGTTCTCGCCTGTGTTACTTGCATGTGCTCTGCTCAGCGCGCAGATCCGTGTACCTGTCCAAATAGCCACAGTCCCTCTGCACATCCAACATCTCTTTAAGTGGATTCACTCCATTGCGTTGTATGTAAGTCGTTCCTCATACACCAGAACACAGCTTTCCACTTTACAGCCGTGGCGCCGTTGTCCTGCGCTCTCTCTCGCTCTCTCTCGCTCGCTCTCTCTCGCTCGCTCTCGCTCTCAGTAAATGTCACACACCCCAGGTATCACCTTTGCAGTCTGTTAGAAGCCAAGGCTTTCCAACACCCAGAACACGCGCATCTCCACGACGGGCTCTCCTCTGAATCACCGCAAAGCCGATATCTTTGAGTTGTGCGATTATGGCAATTATCCCGCTCCTTTACAAACGCCAAACCGACGGGAAAGTGGAGCGAGAAGCCAGCGAGGGAGAAAGAAAAATGACCAATGAAAAGCTTTTCCCTGGCAGAGGGAGCGATTCAGCATTGTGGACAGGCTTTTAGTGCGCCAACGCCACAAAGCAGCCACGGCCGGTCATTACCTGAACTCGCACTCTCACTCTCGCTCTCACTCTCGCCCACGTGGCTGATCATTTCCCCTCGCACTCTCTGTGAGGTGATCCTGAGGTAAAGTGGCAGCTTTAGTCGTGCGACATGACGGAGCAGAGTCAGGTATGGATGAGGTGAGCACACGTGAGATGAATTAGGCATAGATTAAGGAAATGTAGAGAGAGAGAGAGAGAGACAGAGAGACAGAGAGAGACAGAGAGAGAGGGAAGCAAAGCTGTTCCTCCTCCTCTCGGCCTGCGATTCACAGTCCATCCACATTAGTTCTGATCACTGGCTGCCTCCAGGCTTTCATTCTCTCTCTCTCTCTCTCTCTCTCTCTCTCTCTCTCTCTCTCGCACGCGCTCCTCTCCCATCCCTCCCTTTCGCTCCCTCTCTCCCCCCTCTTTGTTTACCACGTAGAGTTTGATTTATGTCGGCTGCACTTGGCAGAGTTGGGTGGCGTGGGCGAGAGGTACAGCAGCTGAAGGGGCGGGGAGCGAGCGAGCGAGCAAGGAGGAGGAGGAGGAGGAGGAGGATAAGAAGGAAGGAGAGGAAGCGATACGAGTAAGGCCAAATCCAAGTGATGTGTCAGGGGAGAGCAGAGAGAGAGAGAGAGAGAGAGAGAGAGGGGCAGAGGGAGAGAGAGAGAGAGAGAGAGAGAGTGATGAACAGAGAGGAGGAAACAGGAAACTAAGGTTGGGATGAGAATAATGTGTATAATAGCCGTGGAGAGCTGGAGAAGATGGCGGCGGACCGACCTCAGGTGTCCGCACGCACCCGGATTCTTATCTTTCATCACGCGTCGTCGTGTCAGGACGCAAGGTCTCGCGCTGCGCCTTCCTCTCGCCCCGTCGCTCCCGTCGAGTATTAATGGGAACGTCTCACCTCGCGCTCATGGTCGGCGGGGTTAGGCATGAGCTGACTACCTTTATTAGTCGAACCCTGAGCGCCGTCTCTGGGCGGGAGCAGGGCGGCGGCGGCGGCGGCAGCTGTAGCGTCCGGAGCTCACAGAGGGAAAGAGGAGTTATGTTTACAGTCCCGCTTTACGGCCTGTGAAGCTCATACTGTTTAGAGAGGACATGAGTGAACTGTGAATGTGATTTAAGACCATCTAAGACGGCATGTGCCAAGGATGGGAACCAGACACGGGCCCGTGAGGACGTTTTGTGGTTTTTAAAGGTGCAGTGTGTAGGATTTGGTGATGTTTGGCGTGTCGCATCCATCACCTCACCCTTCCGAGCATGCAGGAGAACCTATGGTCGACTTCAGTTGTCATTAGAAGGTGTTGAACAGGTCCCACTCTGGGCTACGGTAGAAACATGGCGCCCCCCCCCCCCCCGCATGGAGGACCCACTCCGGATGTAAATGTACCTTAAAGGGTTTATTTGAGTGTAAATGCAAATCATGCACTGAGGTGATTATACATTTGTGAAAATGTCAGCGTGTAATGTTTTGTAACCCTAACCTAAGAATTTTAAAACATTCATGCACCACACGTTTAAAATACGCCAAGGAGAAGACTCGGAGGTTTAGTGGTTTTGAAGCCAAGAGCATGATAATGGCACCACTCAGCCAAGAGTAGAAGACAATATTAAAGAAAGACAAACCAAAGTGTTGAATATTAATATTTAAAGTGCCTCAAAGTGAAAAGACAAAATAAAATTGAGATCTCAATAAAAAACGATGTCTTCCTCTCTCTCTCTTTGCAGCGGGTCAGCTGAGTCAGTCGGCTCACTTCGCCCTGCAGCTGCCCTACACCGTGCTGGGCCTCGGACGCAGCGCCAACTTCCTGGACCACCTTTTCGTCGGCATCCCCCGGCCGCCTCGACAGACGGTGAGGGAATACGAGAGGGTTGTATTGTAACCGTGACGCCTCACACGGATCCTGCAGGAACTGCTGCAGGCTGCAGATTCTGCATGAATGTCTGACACACACTCCTTCACACTGATGTTTGCATTCTGCAGTGCAGTTGCAGGTAAGATGGACGCCCAGTCAGACTAAAGAAACCTTTTCAACAGGCTACATTCCATTGGCAGGGGCTTCCCATTTACTTTTTCCCAATCCCAAATCCACAACAGTTTCCTTTACCTTACAAAACGCCCATTTTAGGTCATATTCTATGAATCAATCGTTGTTTAGAATAAACATAATATGTTTGAAATGTATGCAGGGAAATGACCAAAACGAGAGGATTATCCAGGATGACCTAAAAACTACAAGTCACATTCCCACAAGCCCTGGTTAAAGGATGTGTGAGTCAGGAAAGAAACTTTTTTTTTGTTTTGTTTTTTGCAAATGTGGATCAGGAGGTGGATCAGGGATTTTCTCCCACTTTCTTTAAGATTGTGAGAGAAAGGAATTCTTTTTCATTCTCTTTGATTTCTCTGAGAACAGCTCTGGGGACTAACATTTCTGAGGGCCAATTGGGTGCCGATCAAATGACAATCCATATCTAACGAATTTTTCGTGGCCTCGTAAGGAGACTGTTGGGTCGATGTACGATGTGTCTACGTGCATTTGATTTTAACGAATTTTCTTTTATAGATTTTTTTTTATTTTATTTCAATATTTCCTTTCATTCGACTCTCTTCCGTTCAAAAGGATCTCGTCAGGTGAGTGCAAACAAACGTTTGAGTAGTTCTCACTCTCTGGCAGAGACACATCATGTCCAATCGATGCAGTGTGGTGTGATGAACGACGTCATCTGAGGAGAAAAAGTATATATAAATAATGTGGCTCCTCACTGGGACTCCAATACCAACACTCGCACACTTTTCACTTTGATATTCAAACACATCTTTATTTCACAGCTTCGTGCATGGGAGGGGTATGGGTGACTTTAGATGTGGCCCTTTGTGTGTGTGTGTGTGTGTGTGTGTACGCTTGTGTGCGTGCGTGCACGTGTTGGTGTCACTCTAGAAGCTTCCCATATATATGAATACAGTAAATAATTGATTGGTTTCATGTTTTTAATCTATTCGTCAGCTGCATTTCTACACTACACTTCCTCAAATGCCACCTCCCTCACTCCATCAGCATTCATCTCTCTCTGTCTCTCTCTCTCTCTCTCCCCCTCTCCCTCTCCCTCTCTCCCTCTCTCCCATGGTGCACTTGTCACAGTGAGTATTAGGCACGACAGGGCCCTCTCTCCCCCTCCCGTGTGGCACCAAGGTCTTCGTCAGGCAGCTGATTAGACTTGCAGATACGTAGGTCGGCCTGCGACTCGGAGACTGTAACACTCATCTCAAACAAGCTGCGCTGTTGTCCCCTTTCCACACACTCCACTTTCCCCGTGCAAAGAAATGTGATTTCTCCCCGCGCCCGCGCCCCCCCCCCCCCTCTCCTTCATTTTGCCTCCTCCGCACCCATTCCTTCTACAAAGTGAATTAATGAATGCCTAAAGATGTTGTCCATTATGCAGAGTAGTAGTATTTTTTTTTTTTTTATACCTCAGGGAGGTGGAGACGTGGGGGTAACGCCATCAGATCTACCTGTAATGAGGAGGAGTTTCTCAAACAGCTTTCTGTTTGTCACCTCACTTCATCTCGCTCTCTCTCATGTGTTGTTTTATTTCTCTCTCTCTCTCTCTCTCTCTCTCTCTGTCTTTGTCTTTGTGCCTGTCCTGCCCTCATTGTCTCACTTCCCTCCGCATGGTGCCCTTTTGCAATTTCCTCCTCCAAACGGAGAGTTTCCTGCCTGCTGCGTCGCGGAGGGAGAGGCTTTTTGTAAAATATACTTGTGTAACTTCCATCTTCTGTCCAATCACTCCTCGCTCGTGTTCATCCTCTCTCCTCCTGCTCACTTATCCTCCACCCTGGGGATTCCCTCCGCTGCTCAAAGTGGTTTACTTCACTAATCAGTCCCCTACTTGTCACTCTCACTCTTCCTCTGTGTCTCGCTCGCCCTCCGTCTCGGCGTTTGTCTCCCTCGCTCTCTCTTAGTGTGCCAGTTTCCCTGGCTTTGAACCAGAGTCTCTCTCTCTCTCTCTCTCTCGCTCGCTCGCTCGCTCTCGTTCCCTCTGAAGACTTTTGGAACTCTTCTTCTCTTCCAAACAGCCAGATCGGATCCGCTCGCAGGCAGCGGCGGCGGCGGCGCGGTCTGACTCGTCTCCAGCGCCGCTCCCCCGCCAGTTGCCACACCGACGGCAGCGCTTTCCAAGAGCTAAGCGACGATGGCTGGCGGCGAGAATGCGCTCCTTCTGTAAAAAGGCAGCGCCGTCGTTGCGCGCGCATGTCAAAATAGCTCGGAGACGTGGTTCCCTGCCATCGATAGACAGCCACAATTAAAGAGCAGTGGCACTCGCACGTTCCGCCAAACACAGAACTGGAAATTAATGACGTCCCCCCCCCCCCCCCCCCAAAAAGGCCCCCCCCCCCCCCCCCCCCCCCGCAGCTGCGAGCAGTGATTAGAGCTCTCAAATCACTGATATGCCCCCCCCCGCCGCCCCCCTCTTTACGTCTGTTAGCTGTGAACTCTTAACCCCTGGTGGGCCAGGGCCAAGTCGCAGACGAAGAGTGTCAAGGGAGCTGTCGTCCCTGCACCATCTCGGCCACTCGGCTCCCAGCATTAGTCAGACAGTGCACGTTCGTGTGTTGATGTATCGGTAGCACTCTATTATAGAGTAGCCTGCTCTTGATGTATGTTCCAAAGATAACTATAAGTATTGAGCGCGACAGAAGACAGAGGAATGTGATTTTACAAGAAATTAAAAAAAATAAAAAAAATAAACAGAAGTCGCAAGCAAAAAACAAGACTCCATTTGAAATTCATTAACAATGGTATAAGGGTGAGTAGGTGCGAGTCGAGGGGGTTTCATCGGTCACTCGGGCATTGGCTGTCTGGAAAGGACTGTGGTGACGTTGGTCTTTCTCTATTCATCCATCGCCAACCACTTAACTTAGATTAGGTCGCGCGGGGGGAAGTGTGTGTGTGTGTGTGTGGGGGGGGGGGGGGGGGGGGGGGGGTGAGCTCCAACAGAGGGCGCCCAACTCCACCTAGGCCCTCCTCTGTCATTGCCACCCAAGTGGAATCACACCTGACCCCATTAGATCTTCTCCCGTGGGTGGAGAGACCAGGGGATTGAAAGAGGCGTATGGGGTAATGTTGGGTTCAGCGTGTTGCCCAAGGACACTTCAGCATGTGGAATGGGGAAGATTGGAGTTGAACTTCAGACCTTCTGGTTAGAGGATCGAACAACTCCAACCACAACTGGGCAGTTTTATTTCTGGAACTGTCCAATTGAGCCGCCGTTTGATCCACATCATCAACCTGCATCGTATTTTCAATTTTGAAATCTTATCAAATCGAATTGTCTGCTCACTGTATTCCCCGCCCTCTTTGGATCGTTCCGTCAACTGGATCCCATGTCACTCGCTATCATTGTGATGGATGAAAATGCAGTCAGTCATTAGTTGAACCGCCAGGAAGAAATTTGTGACAGTCGTTACGCTGAGTCACCCCCGAGTTTGTATTCGAAGACTGAGATAACGACTTGTTCTGCGGGAAACTGAGCTCTCACACTCAACCACAGAAATACTTAATCACTCATGCGCACACACATCTATACACACTGCCGCCACACACACACACACACACATATCGAGGGGAGGCATTTGGTCCCCAAAGCAACATTAATTTATTTCAAGGAGCAGGTTGTCTGTGTCATTAATGTACAGCTTTAAATAGCCACTTCACGCCGGCTAAGAAAAGACATGGGACTCTATTATTCAGCCCCAGAGGACTTAACATACATATTCTTTGTGTGTGTGTGTGTGTGTGTGTGTGTGTGTGTGCGTGTGTGTGTGTGCGTGTCTGGAAATCTGCAAACGATTTCTTGTAGTGTTGACAAATTGAATCACCATATTCATGTGTTTGTGTTCTCCGTCTCCTCAGGACATAAGGAAGCAGGAGTGGACGGCCATCATTCCCAATTCCCAGCTCATCGTCATCCCCTTCCCACACGATCAACCTCGCAGGTACGCACACACACACACACACACACACACATCAGTTTTATTATGCAGTACACAGCTGCAACACATACCCCATTTTGATGCAAGAGAATGTCATTCCATTACAACAATAGTCAAATGAGTAAACACGACTGAGGAGAGTAACCCATCAGGATCCCATTGCTTTGCCGTGTGAGAGCCGCTCAGCAGTTCCTCTCACGTGTTGTTTACTTCATCAACATGTCATGTAGTGGGATGGACCGTCCTAAAGTCAAAGAGCCAATAACAGGACAGACAGACGCAGTGTCCCGTTTGCAGCTCTTCATCACCAGTGATGTAATCCACCATGTGACCGGCCACAAACTCGTTCATCTAATTCATAGTCGCAGAAGAATCACCTGAGTTGAAAACAACAACTTCCTGTCCCTGACAGGCCTCACAGGCACAGCATGTGTTTTACGGTGAGCTCTCGTAATAACAGGGGATTCGGTAACTGACTTTGTCGATTGCAGAGCCAAATGCGTTTGGTTACTTTTCAGCAAAATGATTTCCTTTAAAAAAAAAATTTAAAAAAAGTCAAATACACAGTGGATTTTTGAGATTTTCTTCAAACCTATTTTCGTATTTTATAGCACGGCCAACAGGAGCAAGGGTTCCATGAATATGTGCATGAAAATCCTTTTTTGTGGGGGGGGGGGGGCTGATGCTTCATGCCACAGATGTGACTCAGCACTTTAACCACCTCCTCTGATGCCACTTAAAACACATCAAACACAATGTTACCTGAGCTCAATACAGACTCTCTGGCTGCACATGATGAGAGAACGATCGTTCTCTTTCTCTCTCGCACTCACACATGACAATTTTCTCATGTCGTCCAAATCCCTAGGAGATGCTCCAGATGGCTATTCTACACAGACAAACACACACACACACACACACACACACACACACACACACACACACACACACACACACACACACACACACTCCCTCCCTCCTCCATAGAGCCACACAGCACTTGTGTACTCGCCACTCTTTGCCAGACTTACCATCACAGACACACGCCCACGAACTCAGCAGGAGTGAAATGAGATCTAACTCAAAGATCCGAGGGTACATTGTCTTTCTTCTGCTCACTCTATCATTTGGTTGACTCTCTTGTGATACGCTAATGATCCCAAAGTGGATCAATCGCTGGAATCACACGGAGGTTTTGTGTACACAGAGACGGGCCTGAGGCTCATTCTGTGCCGTCCTTTAGCAATTTCATTTCAATCTGGATTCTGTCTGATGCCAACGCATTGTTCCTGTGAATAAAACTTTGATGGAACTTTATTCTCTCTCTCTCTCTCCCTCTCTCTCTCTCGCTCTCTCTCTCTGTCTTTCTGCAGCTGGAGCGCTAAGCTGTACCTGACTCCCAGCGACAGTGTGTTGCTGACGGCCATCGCTCTGATCGGAGTGTGCCTCTTCATCCTTGTCATTATTGGCATCCTGCATTGGAAGGAGAAGGTCAGGACACGCACACACACACACACGTGCACACACACACACACACACACCAGCAAAAACACAAAGTGGTTTGGTTAACGCCGGCCTCTCCCTGATGATTAACTGCTACGGAGTGTGAGCATGTTTGTGTGTGTGTGTGTGTGTATGTGTAGAGAGAGAGAGAGAGAGAGAGCAGATTGGTCACAATCAGCAGCAGATGGGTCTCACTGTCCCCATCCCGTCTCCCTCTCGCCTCCCATTGAGACACACACGCACGCCATCGCTCCCTTTATTACTCTCCCTCCCTTTCCCTCCACCTCTTCTCGCTCCCTCTCTCCCCGGGCCACCACCAGGAAGGACGTCCAGCAGTAATTGCCTGCTTCTGTCCTTTCGGCATGGCAGAAATGCTCTTCGTTATGGCCATAAATGCGCCCTGCAGGGAGCCATACAGTGTGTTCGTGTGCGCTCCGTGACGCCGCTCCCTCCGGTCGGCTTGTTGCCGGAGCGAAGCTGCGGAAAAGTGCACCCTGACGTGGCGCGGTGGAAGACAGGCGACGCAAGCATTGGTTAGCCCTGGTTCTCGCACATGAGCTTTTGTGTTTTCACATTCACGCCGTCTTGTTTTTTCATCTCCATGCTCGGCGGCGAGAGCGACTGCTGGGCTGAGTGCTGCACCAAGTCGCTGGCATCTTCTCCAAGCCATCTGCCGCGCGAGTGTGCGCACCGATTGTGTGTGTGTGTGTGTGTGTGTGTGTGTGTGTGTGTGTGTGTGTAAGTGAGTGTGTGTCGACACGCGGGATGGCATGTCACACACACAGAAGCACTCTAATTGTCTTCTTTCTGGGAAACGGCCGTGAGCGTCGGCTGCATCTGAACCAAGTCTGCACTTAAAAAAACATGGCTGGTGCCTGAACCCAGCGTCTGCATATAGGCGAGTCGGCTCAGGTGGATGGGAGGAAAGAGGAGGAGGAGGGGGGGAGGGGGGGGGGGGGGTGGGGGGGGGGGGGGGGGGGGGGACTGTTGTGAAGGCTGCCCTGAGTTTTTTGTGGGTAATGAGGGGAAGTAAAAGGAAAATGAAAATGAAACTCTCGATGGAGCGGCAATATACTTCAGGTGATCTCTGCTTTGGCACCTTTACAAGAGCTTGCCGCCACAAAGACACAGTGATCACTGTCGTTTGCATAGATTGAGGCGTTTCACACACTTTATTGTGACATATAAAGATATGAAATGGTTTCCGTAAAAACAGAAGCCCTCGTTGCCGTTGATTGGACATATCACACATTTAATTAGAATGACTCAAATTGTGCTAAATGTGGCAAGGTCCTCCTTCTTAGATGACAAATTAATATGGCTAATATATTATTATTTTTTTCACTTCCTATTGTGCTTCATTCGGTGGCCCCTCGTTATCATCCCATATATGCGGCAATGTTCAAAATGTAGCTTTACAATTTGACGTTGTTGTGTCTCACACTGTGCGACGGTGTTTCTCTATCTGAAAGTACCTGACAGCAGAACTGTCCCTGGTCCCTGGATTCCCAGACTTAACGATACACGACAGGACTTTGTTCAGTCTGTCAACTCAATAGATTTGGAGTCTTACAGCCCTCTGCTCTGAGAGGATGATGTGGTTGTAGCCTCCTGCACCATCCAAAGGAAACAGGACTGAGGGTGAATCCTGTAAGCGCGTGACTAAACCCCTCCCTCGTATCTCGTCCTCCTCCTCCTCCTCCTCAGCAGGACGTCCAGTAAGGTCAGGGTGAGACCGCTGATTGACATTTGGCATTTCTGTGTTTGCGCCGTCGCCTGTGGTATTTGCTCCCCTAATAACAAAGTCACGTAGAGGGCATGGGCGCGGGCTGCCCTGCCTAATACTGCTCCCCTGAAGTGGAACGATATACGAGCCGTTAATAGATGGTAGCTGGAAAGGAAAGGAAGGCGAGGGAGTGTTCCATCTGTATCACCCCCGTACAAATCAGACGTAGTGATTCGACGTCCGAGAGTGACTTCAACTTGACTTACTGGCTCTGCACCTGTTTCCAGATGCATTCTGGACGCATCGGAACCTGTCTCGACTGCCACAAATCGATGCCTCCGCAGCTTAATGATGAGTCTGGCCTCAAGATGACAATTTGTACTCTTCCCTGGCTGGTCGATTAGACCAGGCTCCGTCCACGGCGCAGCCCGGTGGGTCAGTGAGCCACAGGAAAGGACATCACTTCAATCCATTTGCTCCTTAAAACACGACGAGCTGAAGCCGAACATCAAGTCGCCGAACTCGTTAATAACCTCGGCCCCAAAAGCGGTGGAGTTGAAATATGCAGTAAATGTTTGGTCGGCCGTTCGGCGCGGGAAGTGGCTCGGTCGACATCGGGGAAAGACTGGCTGCGGATTAAGGAGAGGACACTCTTCTTGGAGTGTTTCAGCTCCACTGCGACTGGGCTCAGCCCTTTTCATTCAGAAAGGGCGAGGCGCTCAGGCTGAAGTGTGTCAAACTGACAGACCGAAATATACAACTCCATGATCTCGAATTACGGGGCACTGTGCTAAGATAACAGAGCTCATGTGTTATTTATATCAGTGTGAGTAGTCAGGTGTGTGGGGTTGCTGAGAGGGATTTACTGACATCACACTAAAAGCTTGCGCAGCAATTCTTCTTTTGCCACGACTCTGAGCTGTCCGACTTAAAATGGTCCAACCGCTCCACAGGTTCCCTGGGAGCTGCGCTGAAAACTGCATGCTCGTCTTCTTTTGTCCAACAGAAGAAAACACCTGTCCCTGCACAGTCTCACACTCCACCTAGAATATACCTACATTTCAACACTCATTTTATTCACAGTTACGAGGAGTAAGTCGATGACGTAAAGAAAAAGCAGGGGGCGCTGCAGCGCAGTCATGATGTAATTCCACACTGTACAAAGCACATTTGCTGCTGCTGCTGCTGCTGCTGCTGCTGCTGCTGCTGCTGCAGAGTAAGTTCTAATGGCAAATGTGCACAGTCTGACTCCCCATTGGAGCCTTGCAGGTTATCTGATGTCACTTCGGCCTCATCACAGGAAGTGAGTATCTGTATTCAACATTCGTTTCCCGGAGGTTGTCCGAGGACATTGAGAACGACACGTTCACCTCTGTGCGGATGATTTGCCCGTGGCCCCGCCCCCCTCAACAGCGCAGAGGGCAAGTGGTTACCTGTTTAGACAGAGGTCATTGATGTGTCTGGATCTCAGTTCAAGACCACAGCTCCGTTGTCCCGCCACAGTTTAGATACACAAGAGATCCACTACGCTGCACTGTCGCTAATCCGCTTGGTGATGAATCTTTTTCTTTTTAATTTGCCGAACTACCATCAGACAGTGACCTCTAAAACAGTTTGGTAATGTGCCGCAGCCCTTTCATCCTCAGACCCATCAAACCCCATCAGTCTGCGATGCCATAAAAACAATGTCCGTCCTTGTCTGAGCCGTAACCATCTCGGCAAATGACTTTATCGGGAATGTTTGGAAGTGGAAATCCATTTAAAGTCAATCCATTCACTTACTTTACTCAAATGCTGCTCTTGAACGAACTGTTGAAGTTTGTGTTGCGGTGGCTGATTTGCAGATAAGTGAGTGGTTGGAGTTGTTGCCTTTAGATGCGAAGGTCACAGGTTCAAAGCCAGCCTGAGCCGTGCTGCAGTGTCACTGGTACAGGGCCAATGTCCACTTGCAGAAATCTGAATTCTTCTAGTATTAACTACAGAAGAACAGAGAAGGTATGATCAGTCATGTCTTGCTCATCTACAAAAGTAAAGAGTGGGTTGTGACGTGAATCAGATAATAAAGGCAGAGTCTCTGCTGATAGTTACCTTTCCATATGTTCAGACGTTGGTCAGGATCTGTACGCTGTCTTTGAATATGATAACCTCTCATACTAAAACTCCGTGTTTGTACAAATCACATCATTTCAACCATCACAAAATGGACCCTTTCAAAAGTTGCGAGACTTTCATAATGGCAGAAAGTGCTGACTCGTGACTTCGATTTGTGGCATGCGGTACCTTTTAATACAAATGTTCGCTCAGCTCCCACAGCTGCTCTCTGCGTGTGTTTGGAAACAGCTGCACATCATTCCTGCTCAGTGGGGATGTGTCCGGACTCCGCAGTGAAATTACAAAATGTCTTCCTCGGGCCTGGGTTCATGAAATGCGCCCAGTCCACAGAGGACCGTGTCGGCTGTCACCTCAAAGATTCAGACGACGCCGAGGATGAAAAACACTGATTGTCGATTGAGACGTTTCCCCAGCAACGCGAGAGCATTAGGAGCCTGCGACGTGGGCGGGGCTGCTGTTGTGTGGGCGGGGCTGCTGTTGTGTGGGCGTGGCTGCTGTTGTGTGGGCGTGGCCGCCTCTGCTCATCACACCCGTCCGTCCATCTCCATACACGTGTGAGAGGAATCGGACGTTTGCTCTACATACGCTGATACTCGCACTTTGGCGATTTTTCCAAATGACCTCAGATATCAATAGAAGCCACACTCGCTCAAACAATATGAGCCGTAGGTATAACTAGAGCTGAAACGATTCATTGATCAATCATTATGAAAATTCTTTGATTACAAATCCCCTGAATGGAATAGTCGAATCTTTCAGTCACGTTTTAGGTTCAGGAAGTGACGAGACGTAACGCTGCTTCTCATTCATGAACACTCATAAGATGTGCATAAGCCCGCGTGCACACACACACACACACACACACACACACACACACAGGCTGAGGGTGTCTATGGGCCGACTAGACATGGAAATATCAGGTGATAAGTCGGATACTTGTCATTTTGTCATTTTCAGACATTCTAGATACAACCATAGCAACCTGCCAGTTGGTGCACTGCTAATTAATATTAATTTCATCACACCATTACCTGCTGAGATGCTCTGATACCCACCGATGTTTAACATTCAACAAGAGAACTCATGTTTTGAAACACCTTGAATCAAACCGCCACAGATGCACCACCCCCAACCGCCTGGAGCTCAGCTCAGTAAATAGACCCCACGTCAGCCGGTGCTGGAGACCGAGCGTCACCTGACCAGACTCACAACGACGCTTGTCCTCCAAACAGCCGTCAGCCCGGAGCAGATCATGTAAAAGATTGAGACGAGAGCTCGGAGAATCCATGAAAAGGAGATGTTCAAAGCCACATGATGAGCTGACAGAAAATCTCTGAGCTGTCAGAGATAGAAAGAGGCAGAATGTGACCGGGTCCGGGCTCGGTGACCACAAACTGGCAGTGGAACCAATAGGAGACAGAGGGGGAGAAAAAAAACCATGGCAACCAGAAGATGTTAGAGGCTGTTGGACAGGCGGCGAGACTTTGACAGAGATCCACAGCCTCCGAAAAGGTGTCATTCACTGTACTTTAACCAGTTTAATCATGGGTTTCATATCATTGGGCTGAATGACAAGAAGACACTGAGACCCCAGAAGCTGAGGGGGGGGGGGGGGGGGGGGGGGGGGGGGAGGGGGGGGGGGGGCTTGATGTAGGCGCAGTCTGCAAACAGCTAAACCACAGTCCAATACTTTGCCGTCTGTAAATCACTCCCACAGAGGTTTTAGTGAATGTCGGCTCATCACGAACCTCCGAGGCAGACAGATGAGGCTAATATGTAAATGTAGACGCTGTAAAACCTGAAAAAGTGTGTGTTGTAATGATATAAATATTAATAATAATAATATAACATTCTTATCGTTATTATATTCTAACGGTATAATCAGCAACCCTGCCCACGAGCAGATGATGCTGACTGAGTTGAACAAAAGACCAAGACTAACATTTTCATTCAGCGGTATCCTCTGGAGCCGAGGGCTGAAGTTGCAGTTCCCAGGGTGGCCACTTGAGGCCGGCTCCAAAAGTGAGTCAATCCCCATAGACTCCCATGTTAAAACGGTCAACCTTAGAGGTGAATGACACATGTGGCTACAAAGCACGGTTTACGCACGGGCGTTGAATTTGTCTCTAACGTGCTTAATTCTGTTGTAGTGAGGTTTAATATTGTGCATCATTTGGGGGCGTGGCCTCTTGAGTGACACCTGGGCCGACCCGGCACGTTCTGTGGATGCTGCGACATCAACGTGGCCCACCCCAGCGCTCCCTGAGCTCCGCCTCTTCGCCCGTTTTGGGATGACCCAGGAAACTAGGAGGGGTGAGGCATCAGAAATATGGCGAGAACCCTGCGGGCGACATCGCGGACGCTACATCAGTCCCGTTGCACCTTGTGTATAATGACAATAAAGGCATTCTATTCTATTCTACTCAATTCTATACATCCGTCTTCATACCCAGCCTGTGGTTCTAAATTCTAATTCAAAGTAAAAGCTGAATTTCACGAAATATAAGCGACAACGATGGTGACCTAGCAAACCGATGCAGCTCTAATATTATGATTTCAGTATCACTTCCTCTGAATCTTCCATCTCCGCTGCAGTTTTCGCCCCATCACTTTCCATCCTGCACCAGAAACAGACCAGTGACGAAAGCGTTTGCCCCGTGACCTTTACCACCACCCACCTCCAGCAAGACACGCCCCCTCTGACCGGAGAGAAATCCCGCCCACACCACTGATTATTTCCTCTCCGTACACTCACCCCAAGTGGATTGTCCGTTCTCAATTAATTACTCAGTCGTAGTAGTTGTTGTTGTTGAACAAGCAAACGGGCCCTGAATACTCTCATCCACCCGTGGGTCCATTTAATTAAACACTGTGACCATGTTTAATCAGTGAATTTGACAGTGGGGCCTGCGCAGCGTTAACGCCGTGGCTGTGTGGATAACCTGAGCACAGTCGGTCAGGTGGCGACTGTAGAAGCCGCTGATCTGACGGAGCGGGATCTGAGAACGGCGCAGTGCCGCTCGTACATGTGTTGTCCGAGTTTCACACCTCACTCACGTATTTACCATTCAACGCCTCACCTGGTTTGACCTGATCCCGATTGAAACACCGGCCCAGGGAGCGAGAGGTAAGTCCTCAGTTCTCGTGGAGTGTGTGTACTGGCCTTCCTCTTCCTGTCCGTACAGTTGCGTCGGATTGGGGGGGCGGAGCATGTTCTTGACCGGCTGCTTGTCCATATTTGTTTCACAATCAAAACGTTTCCCCCGAAAAGCACTGGAGAAAAATACTTCATGTTCTTGACCGGCTGCTTGTCCATATTTGTTTCACAATCAAAACTTTTCCCCCGAAAAGCACTGGAGAAAAAAACTTCTGGAGAACACTGACATTGTTGTACAACGACCTTGCATTTTGGTCTTTGTCTGCCGGATGTAGGAGTTATACCGCCGGCAGCCTTTAGGGGGCGACCAACGCACTTTGTCTTTATTTTCAGGAGATTTCAGTGTCAGACTTTTTTGCTCCAGTCGGTGACCAAATAGTACAAGTCACGCACGTGTCATGAATCAAGTTAAAGGTGCAGCGGGCAGTTATTTCTCCGCTAAAAACAACTGCCCAAGTTGGCCCCTCCCCCCCTTGCCTGATAACATCATTAGCACCTAGCGTGTGTCCAGTGTCCACTGCAAGTTCCACTGATGTAGGAATGTCGTTAGCGGTCTGAATGCTAGTCCTCGGCTCAGGTTGATTCGAGACTGAATCACGTGATCATCGGCGTGCGGAGCAGCTGAGGTCGCCTCCTCCACCTCCTGCCCCGTCATCAGCTGGGATCGGCTCCAGCTCTCCCACAGCACTGAAGGTTAAACGGGGCACAGCACCTTTTAATGAGCGTCAGCCCGCTGGCCTGCAGGTTCTCATCTGTGTGCCCCTGATGCTCGGCTGCCTCTCCTTTCATTTTCAGGGCGGCTGTGCGCGACCGCAGCCCGTTATTCCGCTCCCTGTGCGCCGCCTTTCTGAAGAATTAGCGGAGATTATCTGCCAACGTGTGCGACAGGTCAAACGGCAAAATTAGCCCCTCGACAACATTCGATTTTGGGAAGACGATACTGTTCTGACTCATGGGTTTGTGATTTTGAGCCCCAGCATCCACAGGACGGGGCACGTTGGCCCAGGTGTCGCTCCAGAGGCCACACCCTCAAGTTAGAACCTCGATAGAATCAAAATAAGTGACCATTGTTTGTGTCAGGCTTCAAACGTGTGTCATTCACCTCTAAAGTTGACCGTTTTAACATGGGAGTCTATGGGGATTGACTCACTTTTGGAGCCTGCCTCAGGTGGCCACCCTGTGAACTGCAACTTCAGCCCTCGGCTCCAGAGGATCCCGCGGAATGAAATGTTAGTCTTGGTCTTTTGTTCAACTCAGTCAGCATCATCTGCTCGTGGGCAGGGTTGCTGATTATACCGTTAGAATATAATAATGATAAGAATGTTACGTTCATAATTATATCATTACAACACACACTCTTTTTTCAGGATTTACAGAATTGATATATTCATTGTGATGATAAATGATATTGTCTGTGTTTATTAGTGCAGACATAGAATTATGAAAAGAGATTAAACTGCAATAGATTTATTAAATTTCTCTCTCTCTCTCTCTCTCTCTCTCTCTCTCTCTCTCTCTCTCTCTCTGTTGAACAGAAAGCGGACGACCGAGAGAAGAGGCAGGAAGCCCACCGTTTCCATTTCGACGCCATGTGAATGGCATCATGGGAGAACGTCCTCCATTGCACTCCACCTCCCCCTCCCCCCCCAACCTCCTCACCCATCTCCCCTCACTTCACACTCATTTTCACCCAGGCTCATTTCAAGGGCCGATAAACGGATCCTCATCTGCAGAACCAAAACGTTTCCTTTCGATATCTCGCGCTCCTCAAGTCAGATTTGAAAGATTCATGCTCCATTTCATTTATTCATTCCAGTGTTAGAAGTACAGGAGCTGCAACAAGGCCAAGGAGACACGGAGAGAAATCCTGACGGAGATGACACTCCGTCAGGTTTCTGTGGATCAGCCGCAGCCTCGTCATCACGTGATCGAAGTATTCCGTCAAAATCACCTGTTCAATCGCCCAACACGTTATGAGCAATGTCCTTTGAACCCCCGTGTTTGTGTGTGTGTGTGTGTGTGTGTGTGTGTGTGTGTGTGTGTGCGTGTGCGCGCGCATGTTACTGTCTGTTGTTGCAGCTCTGGATTGCGATGTCGAGAGACTCGCTCAGATTTCATTACCTGGGAGCTGAGAGTGAACTGAGCTCTGTGATATCGATCAGCTGCTGTAGCAGCGGTGACCGGTGCGAGGTGAATAAAACCCAACAAGTGATTCTCCTGTCACCAGTCTCACCCAAAAAATGATGAATGGCCGTCAGGTCTGCTGCCAGACACTCTGATGGTATCGCAGTGCATCATGGGAGCGCCAGGAATGAGCATCTGTGTCGCGTCGTGCGAATAGCTGCTGCTGCTGCTGCTGCACTGAGGCTCGGAGTCGAGCAACTGTGTCTTCAGCTTATCTGTAAATTAATCTGCTGTACGTTGCTTTTATTTATTTCAAATGGACGAGCTCGTGCTTTTACATGTGGTTTGCACTTTTTTTTTAAACTACTGATCAACAGCAGCTGTTTGTCATTTATTTTGTCGTCTTGATTTTATTCACATCCGAATGTTGAAGCTACTAAATGTGTTGATAATAAAGAGTTGCTCCGTTTTGTTGTTGTTGTTTTTGTTTTTTTTTAAATATGAACACAAACGCCCTAAGATCTCAAACCCATAATTTGCCACTCGTGACAATTCACCCATTGGAACTCATTTCAAAGAGCATTGTTTGTTTTTGCAGTAACGAAGCTTTAGGGGGATTTACAATCGCGCTCTTGTTCTCTAAATTTGCAGCGAGTGAGTGAAGCCGAACAGAAATCAAACCGCCTTTCATTTTTCCAGAGGACCCCTGGAGCCCCTTCAGAGAGACCCTCTGGTCCCTGCATCCCGCCTCAGGAAACACCCTGCTAATTATTCATGAAGGTGGAGGGAGGGAAGTGTCCTCTGTGACTGATGAGAGACAATGAGCAGATCACAGCTAATACAAGGAGGGTCACGTCTGTTACAGTTTACATACAAAGCAGAGGGTCGAGGTGTGTGAGTGCCAGTGGTTGATGAGAGAGAGGGGGAGACTGAGAGCAAAGTGTGGGTGGAGCACTCCAACCTGCGCTAAGTTCCCCAAAGGAAGCGGCACAGAGAACAGGAAGTGAGATGGATTGGTTAAGAAAATAAAAGCATCGACACAGGCACATTTGTTGGAATGCTTGAAGTGTTGTCCTGCGGTTACAGTTATTAAATCAAAAGGCAAACTAATGCAGCTTCAACTTAGAATGTGCATTTGAGATCCCGGACGCCTCAGTTAAACTGTCAGGATCACACTGAGTGAACAAACACAACAGCTTCACTGAATTCTGCATGTAGTTTTTTTTTTTAGGTTTTTTTTTTGGGGGGGGGGGGGGGGGGGGGCG
>JAFBJT010009852.1:0-31874 GCA_016785325.1 Chascanopsetta lugubris | reverse complement strand
TGCATCTGTGTAATAAAGAGTGTGATCCTAAACTCCAGTGGGGGACTTATCATTCAGTGCTTTGCTGGACTGATTATATGAATGGGGAGTGGTCTGATGCATGTCCTACTCTGCCTTGCTCAGGTCTTTGTCCAGTGCCATTGACCCTGGCATCACCATCAGACCTTGCATAGCTCTAACAACAGAGGAGAGAAGCAGGATGTTCAGCAGGAAGTACCTGCCTGAAAACTGCAGTAAGAAGGTACAATTACATTTAGAAAATGACATGTTATTCCTATTCCTAAATGTTCATCCAAAGAAATTGCAGGAAGTTTTGCATGCACGTGTAATTCATAATACTTGCAGGGGAAGCCTCTCGTTAGCACCCCCCTGCAATACAAGACCTTGCAGGAGGTCAAAAGGAAGCTGCAGTTTGTCCCAATGGACAGGTACGTGACTCTCAGCAGTGAGTAATCACAGTTAAACTTTGAAAAGTGGTAATCTCAGGATTTTTTTTTTTTTTTGCAGGAGAAGACTGCAAAACCAGGACAACACCATGACTGCATAAATCTACAATTTGCATTTGTAACATGCATTTAAGGGATTTTTAAGGCCAGAGTCTGCAGACTGTTGAATAACTGCCTTTGAGTTTCATTTTACTATGTTGCAGGCTCATTTCAGGAATAATTCATTATTTGCACTGTTCGGTTTGAAGTTATACACGTTTAGAGGTAAATGGGGGAACGTTGTTTATTACTGATTAAATGATTATTTTTGCACTTTTTAACTAAAAAAATATTCCATGGCAGAATTTTCCACTTGGAGGATTTTTGTAAATGTTCATTGAATTGTACTTATCCACACATTGTGTTCTTCACAATGCAGCTGTTATGTTGATGTTTCAGCTGTGTTGTTAGACATGTTCTTAAAGAGTTCATATGCTTTTGTAACTGTTGAGACTGGTATTTTTGTTTTTTTGTTTTTTTAGAATAAAGTTGTTAATTTTGGAAACAAATATGTAATTTTGCATCCAAGGTACTAAAATGTGGATACAAGAATAGAACACTGTGATATGGGAGATGATGATGATGATAATAATAATAATAAAAAATAGAAAGTAGTATAATAAAAAGGAAGTAGTATTTGTATCACTAGTGTGAAAATGACTTAAAAATGGTAATATTAGCTTATTCGTTTTTATTTTATTGGTAGTACCAATTCAATTTTTGTGATTTGATTTGATTAATTTAATTGAATTTTTTAGATAACATTTTGTTAGAGTCCTAAATATTCTTTCAACCAAAGTAGCACCACATTTATATGATTCACCTCCATGCAGCAAGGTGGCAGTTCTCCAAGTCTAAGCCCATTTACTTCCGGGCAAACCGGATGTGAGGTAAAATTAGAAGAGACCTGACCTTCCGTTCTTGGTTACCTTACGAGCATGGCGGGACGGACCCTGGCGAAAGGTATCTTTTTTTTTGCATTTCAACCCTATTGTAACGACTGTAATTCACAACAGTTAATTGTTTTCTTGAGAAGGCTTCTAGTTTGCTTTTACGCACGGTAATGCTATCGTAAACGCTTGCGACGTATCGTACAGTTAGCAGTAGTAGCTAGCCGAGATGCTAACTGTAAGATCGATGGCATCTGATGTTTTGACTTGTGTGTGTGCATCATGTTCAGGGCTGTTGGGGCTGCGGCAGCTGCGAGCTGTTAGCACCGGTTTCCCTTGCAGTGCACACCAGTATGTTAAAGCTCCGTCAGTGAAACCAGATCCAGCACTAAGTGACGATGTCACCGGTGAGTAAACATGGCAGAGATGTGTGTTAAATGATGCCACCTAATATCCCCCCCCTTCTAATTGATATATATATTATATATATTATTCATGTCTCTAGCAGATCAAATACTGAGCTTGCCACTGCAGAATCCAGACTTTTTCCATGTGTCTGAGCTCTTTACGCTGAAAGACTTGTTCAATGCCAGGGTTCATCTTGGACATAAGAAAGGCTGCAGGCACAGGTTGGTTTGTCCTCACACACCATAGGTCAACAACAGTTTTGTTGTTGCGCTGCTTTGTCGTAACGTTGATTTGAAATGAATAACTGTCCTTGACTTTTCCAGATTAATGGAACCATACCTTTACGGCTGTCGTCTGGACCACGACATTATCGATCTGGATCAGACCGTGGAGCACCTTCAGCTTGCCCTGAACTTCACTGCTCACGTAGCCTACCGCGGAGGCATCATACTCTTCGTCAACCGCAAGCGCCAGTTCATCCACCTGGTGGAGAACACTGCCAAGGGTTGCGGGGAATATGCCCACACGCGGTACTGGCAGGGCGGCCTCCTCACCAACGCTCCCATCCAGTACGGCATAGGCGTGCGCCTACCGGACCTCATCGTCTTCCTCTCCACACTCAATAACGTGTTCCAGCAGCACTTGGGCATCAGGGATGCGGCCAAGATGAACATTCCCACGGTGGGCGTGGTGGACTCGAACTCGAATCCCTGCCTCATCACGTACCCCGTACCTGGTAACGATGACACTCCGGCCGCCATGGAGCTGTACTGTCGCCTGTTCAAGATGACGATCAACCGAGCCAAAGACAAAAGGAGACAGATGGAGATTATTCATGGCCTGGCGCCAGCCTCATGATATCATACCCTCTTAGATAAGGGATAAGGATAATTGTGTGTTAATAAATGTAGACAGATGGTCGGCATCATCGTCTATTTTAGGGAAAAGGTCTGATGAATTGTATTTCTATCTCATCATTGTTATTGTGACTCAGCAGTTTGGTCCAACTCCACCTTTGAGAGAAAAGTCATGTTGCTGCTGCTCTGTACAAATTAATCTGTTTGTGCTGAACCATTGTTTAAAACCTGGCAGTGCCTATGTTACTGTCTCAGCCACATTCTATAAAACATATATGCAAATTACTAAAACACTTAACTCTTGGAAGCACCAACTCAGTAGTTCCATTCACGCTCTACTCATCCAGGAAGCCTTAGGGTGTACTACCGCATTATTGTGTATTGTATTAAAAATCGCAGCATAATTCTGTTATTGAAAACTGGTCAGTCATGATATTTAAGTGAAGGTGTTGTCCATTTTTCATTTCAGCAGCCAGCCTAGTACAACTAGGGGTGTACTGTGTAAACTCAGTATGAAAATGGTCACAAAGGGGAGTCATTGTAAACATTGTATGAGCGGCAACATGTCATGACACATCATCAAGCGTTTTAATAAATAAATGCATATTGTATCTTTGGAAACCAGTTTGTCTTGACTGCACTGAACTGATTCATATTATTTATTTTTAAAATCTGGTTAGATTTAAATTTAGTATAGACAACACAAAATTGTACCTCTAAGTGAATG
Organism: Chascanopsetta lugubris; assembly: GCA_016785325.1. Lineage (NCBI taxonomy): Eukaryota > Metazoa > Chordata > Actinopteri > Pleuronectiformes > Bothidae > Chascanopsetta > Chascanopsetta lugubris. The sequence goes on along the minus strand of JAFBJT010009852.1, from coordinate 28,507 downwards.
TACAGCTGAGTAATTATACGTTCTGATGATACTATTTTATTCCTTTGGGGACATTAATGCTTATAAAGCAGTAAAATATAGTAAATGACAATACAATATTAAATCAATGTCCATAATAATGCATGCATAGTAACTGCCCAAATTATATTTCTTTCAGGTACATAGCTCTTGCACGACCCCTACTGGACAAAGTGAGTTGCTGCAGAAATGAAAAAAAAGGGAAGGTAAGTCATTATATTTTATTTACTCATGTTTATATCATGCTTTTAAAATGACAATATATGTTTAATATACACCAACATAGACTATAAATTACACTGATTATTTAGAAATTGTAAAGTTTCGATACACTGACATTTTAAGATTGAAATAATTAGGTATTTTTATTATTTGTGTCATTGTAATTATGAATATTATATTTACCATTGTGTAGTTTGTTCAACTGTTGGTTGATGGAGAGACAGAGAGAGAGAGAGAGAGGGCAGATTTGTGTCGGCGGAATAAAAAAAATTTTCCCCAGCTGAGAGCAGTCCTCCTCCTCCCCTTTAAAGCGGTACCAGTGCAGTGATGAGTGTGAGGGAAACAGAGGTTGTGTGTCGGAGCCGCAGTTAAACATGTCAGTGTGATTTGGATGTGGCATCAATAACACGCTGCGTTTACGGATGTCCCTCCTGATCGCATCACACCTTATTGAATAATCCGGATTGTTGGCAGATGGTTTTTCCTCCCCTGCATATGGACCCTAAACCTCCGAACCGCTCCGTTTGAAGGACGCGCTCCTGATCAGGGCTTTCTCCTGCGGATGATGCGTCTCTGTGGGGAGATGGAGATGGAGGAGGACTCGGTGATGTAGGGTGGATAGATCCATCATGGCTTCGTGACCACACGCGTGGTTTTTGTTTTTGGTGGTGATTTGTGAATCGGAGGATGTGAGGATGTGATCTCTGCCTCCCTCCACGCACACGTACGCGCACACGCACAAAAACGTACTTACTGAGGCGCTCATGATGCCCAGAGCTGTGAGGAGACTGGTGCACCTGGTGCTGTTCTGCCCCCTGTCCAAAGGCCTGCAGGTACTGCGTGTGTGTGTGCAGCATGTCAGTCATTGTGGTTGTATTATTGTGACTCACATTAAAGGTCCAGTTTGCAGGATTTAGCTGCATTATTTAAATTTCAAATGGCAAAAATGGAATATGTAATAATAATATGTATGTCATTTATGTGTGTATTATGTATGTGTGTATCTATCTAAATAGTATATAAAAAAAATATAAAGAAAATAATACAAAAAAATGTGATAGAAAATTCTTGAACACCTATCACAAAAAATATGTGGGTCAAATGATCGAATATTGAATGATACAATTGGGTAAATATCTAATAACAATGGTTATTGTTATTCTTGAATGGGATTTTGAAAGCATGAGTTTGCTCTGATGCACCTCTACCTGAATCAATGATGCACTCTTCCACATCGTATCCCAAGGTCCAGTGACCAACTGTTCTCTCACTCACTGCAGAGTCCTAATTTTATCACCAGCTGTCATCCTCATTGGGCTTATCTGTTGGTCTCTTCTGCTGTTTCCAATGTCCGTCCTCCTTCGCCCTCTGAAGAGTCGTCTCCCTGCCATTAAGGTGAAGTACCTTCTCCTGGCGTGGCTTGGGATCCTGGTGGCCAGCTGGGTTGTCTACATGCAGTATGCCTCTTACTCGGAACTCTGCCGCGGGCACGTTTGCCATATGGTCATCGTAAGTACTGAGTCCCAACACTTGGGACACTCACAGCCCAATGGTGATGAGGCAGGGACTGCATCAGAGGTCAGGGGTCAGAAACGTCATAATAAATTCTGCATTTTGTACTATCACTCCTTCTTTCCTCACATTGGCAGAGCTGGCATCATCTTATTCAACTTTTAAAGGTACATTCTGTAGAGTTCTGTGACATTTACTGTTAAAGTCATAAAGTCAGTCGGTTCACTCGTCGGCCATCCTGCCGATGACTAACTACTTCTGCTTCCTGGTCCCTCTGAAAAGGGCAAACAGGCGGAGCATGGGTGGAACTGGGGGTGGGCCCATTGTGCTGTCACAGCGTCCACAGAACATGGCCAGGTGTCACTCAAGAGGCCACGCCCCTTAAATATGCACAATTTCAAAAGTTGACCATTTTAACATGGAAGTCCATGAGGATTGACTTGCATTTGGACACAGCCTCAAGTGGCCACTCTGTGAACTCTTAAGTTTTTTCGACTTCCATATTGTAGAGTGGACCTGTTGTTGAATATATGTCAGGCACTGGGCCTTTAAATAGTCTCTGGAGAGACAGAGGGGGTGCAGCAGAGGGGGGAAAGCATGTGTTGACCTCTTCCCTTGTACTTCTCCTCAGATTCTGGGTAAAAGCTTCGCATCTACCCTGCTGTGTCCACCTGTTTGTTAGCTGCTGGGAACGGAACAGACAATTAATGAGACCCAGAGGAACCGGATGAAACCGGTCATGAATGCAGAATCAAAGATCAATATGTGTAACACAACAGTGAGTGTGTTTGCATGGCTGAACATCTGTGCCTCACATTTGTGTCTTTGGGCAGAAGGGACACTGGTGATTGATCTGTCCCCTTTTGTCGCCAACGTTAACGGACATGGAGCAAGAGAAGTGCATTATGGGATGCATGTATCATGGCTCCACTTTTTAACTGGATTACCAGGATTTGACTATAATAGTCATGTCTTATGTTGTTTTTGTGGCTTTACTTTAAAAAGCATTGAGTACAGTGGACGAATACAAGTGCAGGCTACTGCACATTGTAAACAACAATAAGTGAGGTGCACCAGATGTTATGCAGGGATGCAATAGGGATGAAACTTGATACTGTGTCGTCATGTTGTCATGCTGCACATGTTGCTGACACTTAGTGTAGAATATGTTGCAACCATACAACTTAAGTGTATAGATTGACCCCATTCATAATCCCCATTGTCAGATACCCAGTCTAGCTATATAGGTCAGTATAGGAGTCTCATCTGATATTTACATTGGATTGCAGCACATGTGAATGGTGCCATCCTATATGTTTGGAGGGATGGGTGAGGTGATGGGTATTCAACTGCAACCTGCAATTTCATCACTAGATGCCACCAAATCCTAATCACCGTACCTGTAAAGAAATAGCCAGGAATATATCATTTGTTTCATGTTATATATTATGTGACATATCTCACCCTGAATTGCTTTGCAGTGTGATCACTACAGACGGGGCATCATATCAGGCTCGTCCTGCAAGGCCCTATGTGAGCAGAGGAGTCTGACCCTGCAGCACTGCATGTCAACCTCCTCCACACACCAGGTAACACCAACACACATTATTATTAAAGTAATGATAGTCATTATTATTATTGATACAACAAAGTAATGCTCAATCGTGCCTGTGTGTGCAGGTGTACAGTGGACTGTGGAAGGAGAGATCTGTTGTGATCAAGTGTGGCATCGAGGATCCTGTGAGGATGGACGGAGTTCCAGACTCGGTGCTGCGACAGGAGATGAGCCTCTTCGACAAACCCACACGTGGAACCTCCATGGATGAGTTCAAAGAAATGTTACACAGTTACCTCAAGGTTTGTTTTGTTCACAGCAATTAGAGTCTCTCATTATATTTGATTACCTTTCCACCATTATTACCGTAATTTGCTATTAACCTCTTTTTTTGCAGGTGAACCTGGGTGATCAATCATCTCTTAGCTCACTGGTGGACAGGGTCATCACACTCGCTGACATCAACCAGGACAGTAAAGTGTCTCTGGCCGAGGCCAAATCCATCTGGGCCCTCCTTCAGATCAACGAGTTCCTGCTGATGGTGGCGCTGCAGGAGAAGGAGCACACCCCCAAGCTGCTCGGCTTCTGTGGAGACTTGTATGTGACTGAACGCGTAGACCACAGCTCCCTCTACAGGCTGGAGGTGCCACACTACCTTCAGGCCCTGGTCCCGGAGGCATTGACCTCCAGCCTCAACCACTGGCTGGCTCCGTCGTGGCCACGCCGAGCTCGCATTACCATCGGCCTGCTGGAGTTTGTGGAGGAAGTGTTCCACGGCTCGTACGGCAGTTTCCTGATCTGCGACGCCAGCCCGCTGCATGTGGGCTACAACACCAAGTACGACTGCAAGATGGTCAACCTGCACAGCGTGGCATCCGAGGCGGTGGTGCGAAGCTTCCTAAAGGGCCGCCGGTGCGAGACCAACGCCGACTGCACTTACGGTCGGGACTGCACGGCCACCTGCGACCGCCTGGTGAAGCAGTGCAACACGGAGGTGGTGCAGCCCAACCTGGCCAAAGTGTGCATGCTGCTGCAGGACTTCCTGCTGTACGGGGCGCCGTCGGACATCCGCAGCGATCTGGAGAAGCAGCTGCGCACCTGTGTGACTCTCAGCGGGCTGGCGAGCCAGATGGAGGTGCATCACTCGCTCGTCCTCAACAACCTGAAGACACTACTGTGGAAGAAGATATCAAACACTCAGTACTCGTGAAATCATCCCACCTTCTCTCTGAACGTTAGAGGTTTTCCTTTTCTCATGAAACTGTGCCAAAAGATTTGAGGTATGACAGTTATTAATGTACATTTTTATATATTTTCTTTCATCTGTAACTGTGAATGACAGAAAGCTGTGAACTAATGGGTACACCATGGATGTGCACAGCATAGAGCTTGAACTGCCCCTACATTATTATGTAATCATAATTCATTTAACATGTTAGAGAATGATCTTCTCAGTCATTTATGTTGTAACTGGGCATCCAAATTTGCAAAAGCTTATTTTGATATTGTGGTTTGCATTTATTTAAGGGCTGCTGCTCTCTAAGGATAATTGGGATGATTTGAGCAATGGACAGCTGATTTATTATCCACATTAAAGGCCCCAGTATTTCTGTTTTTCTCACCAGTTTATTGTTTTCTGAAGAACCTCAATCTGTTTTGAAATCTCTGGTTGGCTGCAACTAATTTTATTTTGGGAAACTGAACATAAGAAAAAAATTGTTTCTAAGATATCAGTAAATCTGGGTTTCATAGATGTGTCCTCGGTAGGGAGAGAAGATGTAATTTTGTGAGGTGTAAGGATGTGCTGGTTTTTGTACTGTAGCTGTGAATATGCGGAACCATGTATATATATGAAAACGGCAAAGATGGATGGAACAGAGCATAATATTGATTGGAATGTCCCTGCTGGTGATAATGTGAAGATGAACAACTGCAAATGTGAAGATCCAAGTAAAATTAATTTGATTTTCATCCACAAATAAAAACGTACAATACTTTAAGCTTTTTTGTTTTTGTCACCTTTGCTTGATCAATGTGGCTCCTCCCCCTTCCCATGTAACCATGGTAGCTAAGAGTGGGAACACTTGAAGGACACAAGGTAAGGGATCTTCAGTTGGATGAATTGTATAACTTAGAATAGATAAATAAATAAATCCAGAACTAGCAATTTTGATAACATTTATATAATGTTTTTAGTTGTCTTTTTCAATTAGATAATCCTAAATGGCCGAATGCCCAATGCTTACCATTAAACCATGATTATCATTTTGTCCATTTAAATGATTGGTCAAAGATAAATAAGGGACAATGATTTATTTGTCAATGGGGTGCATTATTTATTTACTTTTGCAAGATTCTGGATAATATATTTAGTTGCCTTCGTGAACTATTGGAAATTGGAGCTTCTCCTGCATAGATGTAAGTGGAAAGGAAACGTTATAGCGTAAAAGCGTATAGCGTATAACGTAAAATAGCTCACTCAAAAGTAGTGAAACTTCCGAGGCTCCATAAACACACCACCGCTCTGCTTCAGACCATCACATGGAGGTAGGGCGTCGAGCTATCCTGCCTTCTGCTGCTGCTCCTAAGCGACACACCGGGCGATAATCAAGACGCGTCGGCCAACTGCCAGGCTGTGCAAGTGTTGGCATTTCAGCGACACTGCTTCCTTTTAGCAAAAATGACTAACCGGTACCTATAAGGCTGAGTCTGTCGTGTTTCGTGGCTGCTTGACGCGTATATTAGCTAAATGAAGTTTGACAGGCTAACAGATTTTGCTTATTTACAGCAGCTAGCTGCGCTAACATTAGCTGCCCAATCAACAGCTGCTGGTGCGAGCCACTAGCTAGATTTAGCTCATTAGTATGGCTGCTTTGTGACACCAGTCACACCATCGTTACCTCGTTCATTAATTATAACGGGCTCAAACTTTACCCCACGCTGTTATCCAGGCGCCGTCCCATGTTTGTTTTTGAATCAATTCATTTGATTCGAAGACATTCCTCGCTCTCCACGTTTGGGATTTTTCCATACAGTGATCTCCATCACAGCTTTGTGCAGACTCAGCATTCCCATGTATTCACTGGGAATGGGCGTTGTTGTGAGGAAGCTGTCTCCAGGTGGTTAGCAATACTAGCTTGTGCGAGTACTTAACCCTCAGCTGGGTCTAGCTAACTTTCTAGTTTTCCTTTTGAGGTAGAAATGCGTACCAGGGTTTCTCAGAACAAGGTTAGCCAGCTGGTGTTGGATCGTAGCTCCCTGTGGTGCCACTGTGCCCTGTGCAGCTTCTCGCATGATGAGTGATCACTATGTCAAAGTGAAGGTTCAGCTCGAGAAGATGAAAACACTGGGCGAAGATGCAGGGAGAGAGGATGTAGATGCCGAGGAGCACCTGCCAGCATCCTCCCCAGATGCCTCAGCCTCACCGGACCCCTCCAGCAGCATCACCACCACAACCAACACCACCACGTCCCGGAGAGACACCTCCATCAACACCTCCAAACCCAGACCTAAAGTCCGCCCCAGACAAGGGAAGGATGACAATGCGCCCAGCAATGGTAAAACCCCCTCAAACGGCACATTGCAGGGGTCCGAGGTCTCTCCTCAAGTCGGGACCTGGAACTTGAACAGGCTGGAGCAGGAGAGGAGCCCTCTCATCAAAGGGACCGGGAAGATCCTGCAAGGCAAATCGGAGACCAATGGGAACTGTACGGTCAACCGTGCATCCAAAAACACGCTGGAGGCACGGCGGGTGGACGGATTCAAGACGGCGAGGAGGAGAAGACCCGTGACCGTGGACACGTCCAAAGCCAAAACTTCACTGGAGGCTCTGAAGATAAGCATCAAGCAGTTAAAGTGGAAAGAGGTGTGTTTATATGATATGTTGCCTTTTCATCCATGTGTTGTGCAGGTTCGGCGATGAAGGCGTGCAACAGTACCCCATTAAGAAACACATGTTTGCTACTTATCTTAACCAGACATTAAACACTATCTCTCATGCGATGCAGGGAGTCACTGATCTAATATCAACCATTCATTGTAATGAAAGCGTGTACATGAATGGCTCCCAATCGTAGGATTCCCTGTTTATTGCCCTCGGAATGTTACAAACATGATGCAACGCGTATGATGCCTCCACAAGCTGTTGGTAATAGCCTTCCAGGATAGTTTCAATTATCTAATACAATTACACCAGATGACATTTAGATACCACGCATCATCCCGGTGTTGACAAAGGTCAGTGGGGGTTGTCATCCATGGGCTGGATGACCACCTGTGAAGACCTGTTTGAGCCCGTTAAGATGTGTAATGTTTTTCAATAATTACAATCTCATTGGACGGTCACAGCTTACCTACTTACTTAGTTAGACCATCATTCAATTAGACTTGTCCTTAAGAGACACTTGTATGTAACTCGCATCGCAGGAGATGGCTGCACAGGAAACCATGTGAACGCATCCCGTGAGTATAACCATCCATTCATCCATCGTCAACTGCTTATTCGAGGTCAGGTCGCTGGGGTGGCAGAATCAATGGGGTCAGGTGTGATGCCACTTGGGAAGCAGTGTAACCATATTTATCCCTGTCATCCCTATAACTGTCATTTTAGCACTTTTCTGTAAATAGCATGGACTATGGAAGTTTGTCTCTGGCTCAATTAGTTAAAGTTTAGTGTGTTGTTATTCACGTCATCAGTATTTATGTTTATGGACATGCAGTATATAAATGATGGTACTGGGCTTGTAGTGATAGCTATCAAAGTTTGTTGTTAGGAATGACTGGCACTTTATTCTTTAGATGATGAAATATTTAAATCCAGCTACAAGCCTGGCAGCGCCTGCCTCTGAAAAGCAGGGATAATGGCAGCGGATGAAAGTTATTCCAAAAGAAAGGCAACGAGCGTAAAAGATTGATGAGAGCGCTAATTGATCCAGTTCTTCTTACTGCGAGCCACAAACACCATCTGGTGAGTGTGAACTAGATGCAATGAATACCCTCCATCAGCCATTATTATCTCTGCCTCCATTATGCATGAGAAGTAAAGACGGGGGCGACGCAGTGAGACAGAGGACGCAAAAGCTCGGCTTGTCACCGGCGACCACACGGCGACATCTTAAACCCTTCCAGCACTATGCATTACCATGCTCTGTCCACACAGTTCTTGACTGGCACAGTCAAGAGTACCACACTAGATCAAGAAATTTGAAGGGGGAGAAACTCAAGAAATCCCCTCTGTTTATCAGCTTTAGGACTCCAGATGCCACCAGATACAGTTTATTTTTACACTTTTCCCCACTGATCTTTAGCTCCGGGATCAGTTCATATTCTAATTTCTCTGACTCTACATCTGCAGTGTATTCTGTCTTGAGGAGCTGCTGTCAACCGACTTTGGGCATATGGCATTCTCTTAAACGTTGGGAAATGATTAGCCTTAAGCTCTTCTAATCCAATTGACTATTTAGTCCGCTTTGAGGCAGAGAGAGGGAATGCTGAGCCACGGGGGTCGAGAAAATTAGATTAATAACTGCATTTAATGACAGGCTTGGAATTATTTATTTAATTATAAGAGGAAGCCGACATTTTGAATAAATGTTCATATCAAAGGCCGCTGAGGCACCGGTTACTTAAAAGCTGTCTTTTAGCTAAATGATATTAGAAATTATAAAATCCATTACCTGTAATTTGCATTCATCAAAATGACTTAAATAACCTTTCTATGGCTTCTTTTTTTTGCTAAAATAGCTGAGATGCGATACATAGCTGTATAGTAAAACCAGCTTTCATTCATAAAATGAATGACACAGTTCTAACTTAAAGATGCACCTATGTGTGCTCGGTTCCTATTCCTGGGCCTTATCCTTTACAAACGACTGATTAATTTGACCTCCATCCCTGATGTGATTAGACAGCGACACGCTGGCATCTCCCTGCCTGTATATATAGCAGCTCTGGATGAGGAGCTGTGTTTACCTGTTTCACATATGAACTCATTAACTGGATGTCAGCGATTTTATATTGTACCTGGGCAACACAGCAGGGGTCACATCATGGCGGAATCGAACACCGGCCACATTATGAACCTCCTGTATGACTTGAGCTGTGATACCGAGTTAAATATAGAGTCATGACATCATTTTTTCCAGCTCCGTGTTGATCCTGTGATGTGAGCTGTGCCAAGTGTTAATATATTAATGATGAGCCAGTAGTGAGTGAATTTTCTAAAATAGATTGTGGAGTCATTGCACTGTCACTGAAATTTAATTAGTTTACAAACAAGAGGAACTGGGATCATAGATTTGGGCTAAGGAATTTTGTACTTTTTCTTAAGACTTTAATTTGTGATCAGTCGTTTAGAAGAAGTAAATATTGTTTTTACCTAGGCCAAATTTCACTAACCATTTTTAGAGTGACTGCTTTGTTTCAGAAGTAGTAAAATACACATACTGAGCATTGAATTGTTATACAGTGTAATTCTATTGGAGCATACTACTCATCCACAGTGCAGATAAAGGATACTAACGATTAGAATGGTTCTGTAATGAGCCCCCTGCAGTCCACTGACATGCAGCTCTGGTTAATTAGAAACTAAATTGCCCTTAGGAGGGATATTGAGTTTCTTTGTATGTCCCCCTTGTGATGGACTGCCATTTTGTGCCAGGTGTAATCAGCTGCTCGCCCAGTTTCAGGTTAGATTGGCACCCGTCTCCACTGTGATGCTTCACAAATCTGCAATACAGTCACATGCATGCAGAAGACTTCCTGTTCTATAGAGATCTGTTGAAACCAAAAGAAAGGCAGTGATCTATCCAGTTTATCGAAAAGATTGCCTTAGAATTAAAGCTCTTAATTTGAAATATTCCAAGTGTGAAACGGTACAAGTGCAATATCCTATCCTTATGCGATTGTGGGCATGAGTAAGCGTATCCACAACAAATAGTGGCACCTTGTGCCAGCAGGATTTCCGATCTGTCCAAATCCTTTTATAGTATCGCCCCTCTCCCGTTTCGCAGCTCATCACAACAGAACACGCACTAGCTACCATCTTTAGGCAAGATTACCCCCCCCCCCCCCCCTAAAGGAAAATTACCCCCCCCCCCCCCCCCCTCGGGGTCATCAGCGGGACAAGCAGTTTGCCTATACCCTGAGTCATACTACAGATTAAACCTGCAGTGTCATTTTCAACTATGACTATGTATAATTTTTTTGTTATTTCCTCTTTTCACCTTCCTCTCTTTGCATCTGCAGTTTCCTCTGGGAAGACGCACACCTTGTGATATCTACTGGCACGGCGTCTCCTTCCACGATAATGACAATATCAACATGGGGCAGGTCAACAAGTTTCCAGGTATTGCATGGCAGGCATTGTATGCCAACACTGAAGGAGTTAGCACAATAGCTCTTTTACTTCATGTGTACTCAGTATTGAGTTATCACAGCGGATTTAGCTAAAACCCCCACTGATCCTCATTGCTCCAACAACAATCATTACTCAACAGATTAGCCTATGTCATCCCTTCTCCTACACTGAGTCATATCTTATTACAAGCTCTTTGTAGCTTGGAACCAGGAAGTACTTTTTAACGACACAAAAATCTGCATCCACAGTAATGTGATTTCTCTTATTTGTAATTTCAAATTGCATTTTAACGGCAAAATGCTCTGTGAATTGCAGGAATGATTGAAATGTTGAGGAAGATCAACCTGAGTCGGGCGATGAGGACAGTGCAGGAGCTGTTTCCGGAGGAGTACGACTTCTATCCTCGTTCATGGATCCTACCCGAGGAGTACCAGCAGTTTGCCACACAGGTACAGTTTGATTAAATTAATAAATATGAATAAAAGTGTTTCAAGAAGCGTTTTAGAAATGTAATGTCTTTTATAAGACCTTATTGTTTACATCCTGAATATTATGGTCAACTAATAAATGTAACATTTTTCAAAACAATAGTTAAAACATAACCTACATATAAAGTGTGTTTACAATTGTAAATGCATAACCACTGGGGCTGTGCCCACTGACCATGCTTCAGTGCAACAGTAGTGTTCCTCACAGTGTGGTCTGTTAAACTCGCTCCATTGCTCCATCCCCCTGGAGGGCAAAAGACCGACTGAAACACATGCATGCACTCTACCCTTTATAGTAATCTGGCACTGCTTAACACATGGTTGAGTCTGGTTGAATTGTCCCGTGAAGGAAATGCAGCGAGCGAGCAAGCGTCAATTCAGAAGTGGAAGGAAGAGAAGACGGAAAGAATACGCTTCTCTCTGTCGCTTTTTCTTGCTCAACTACCGTGAACAGAAACGTCGCCCACACTCAGCAAGCGTGTCACTCGGCACACAAGTGTTTTTTTGTATATATTAAGACAGGGTCATTGGTGTAATGGAAGGCATGGGACAGTTCAGTTCACAGTACAGTTAGAGAAATGCCACTAAGACGAAGTATAAGGTACAAATCTGTTTTTATTAAAGGATACGTGTTTAAAACCAAAGTGATGGGTGCAAACTGTATTTAGCTTTATACATTAGTCACTGCAGATTCTTTAAGTCTTTAAGAAGGTATTTAAAGGTACAACAAAAGGGGTTTAGTGCATTCATTTTGAAACTCCTGATCAGAAATGTTAGATTTTCAATGGCACTGATTCAGTTATATGTATAATGCAGCTGCACACATGTCCAGGAGAGGTTGCTATTACATCACAGTTTGGAGGCAAAACTCTTTCCAACCCAAGACCTTACTATACTGCATATTTTTATCACACTGTGTAAATATTTGATACTTTATATGATAACAGAAATCTCCATAGACAGAAATTTAATGTTTGATCAATCAGATTCCTCAAAATATGACAATATACAAACAAACAGTCTTCGTAGGCATAAGGGTCTTTGTGAATCGTATTCGCTCTTTCTCCCATATCCTGCTGCAGATCCGCATGGTGAAGGAGAACGACGCCACAGTGAATCCTGTCTTCATCGTAAAGCCGGACGGGGGATCTCAGGGGGACGGCATCTACCTCATCCGTGACCCCAGTGACCTGAAGCTCATGGCGAGTTCACAGGCCAAACAGGGTGTTGTCCAGGAGTACATCCAGAAGCCGCTGCTCATCGACAAGCTCAAGTTCGACATCCGCCTCTATGTGCTGATCAAGTCTCTGGAGCCACTGGAGATCTACATTGCCAAGGAAGGCCTCACGCGCTTTTGCACCGAGCCCTACCAGGTATCCATGACAACACGTCACACAATGTCGGTTGTGATGTACATGTAAAGAATCAGCACCTCTTATCCTCATCTCGTAGGAGCCAAGCCAGAAGAACCTGAGCCACGTCTTCATGCACTTGACAAACTACTCCCTCAACGTCCACAGTGGGAACTTCGTCCACTCGGACAGCCAGAGCACGGGCAGCAAGCGCACGCTCTCTAGTGTCCTCTACAGGCTGGCGGCCAAAGGCGTGGACATCAAGAAGGTGTGGTCAGACATCATCGCCCTCGTCATCAAAACGGTCATCGGTGTGGCGCCTGAACTCAGAGTCTATTACCAGGCTGATATACCACCGGGCAAACCAGGGCCCACATGCTTCCAGGTGGGTAGAGGCAAGTACTAAAGCTACTGAAGGTACTCTTCTTAACACACTGTCACATCTTTAGATTCTGCTCACATCGTGTCAAGAAGAAGGAAATACTCCAAATGCACAAAGATTTTGTGTGTCTCAGATTTTAGGTTTTGATATCCTGCTGATGAAGAACCTAAAGCCAATCCTATTGGAGGTCAACTCCAGCCCCAGCATGAGGATAGAACATGAAACCGAGGTAGGCGGGAACACCCTTATTTTTATAGTGTTGTGGTTGTTAACTTTTCTAAAGAAAAAAAGAATGACCCTTGTATGTATTCCAGGTGTCGCCAGGAGTTTTTGAATATGTTCCCAGCCCCGTGGATGAAGAGGTCAAAGTGAGTGTGATCAGGGACACACTGCGCCTCATGGACCCCAGCCACAAGAAAGCAGCAAGGTAACTGAATACACACACTACACAGTAAACACACACGGAGTGAAGTGGAAGTTACTCCGGCCTCCACGCTTCTCTTCTCTTAAGAGTCCACTTAAGGACATGATACTTTACTCTGCCCCGGCTCGGCAGCACTCGACAGCTCTCCATGAGCCTGTTAAATGGAAAAATTAAATTCAGCTGAGCCGTGGTGAGAATTTACACAGCACTGTACAAGCACGGTGGCTCAATCTCTGTGGCTGCTTGGCCCCTGTGTGGTGACTATACCCCAACTTCAAACCAATACTTGAATTTTAATGGAAATTGACAGCCTTGGTGGCTGATGTAGAAATGATTAATCAAGTGATTAATCTAACCCTAACCCAAACCATTATTATATGGCTCTGGAAATGTAGTCCCTCAGTATGTGATCCTAGAAATTCTTTTGGCCAAATCATTAACTAGGATAAATGCTTTGGTACGTTTCTCCGCCTCAATCCCAGCATTTAAGGTGTGACGTCTTTAGCACCTCAATTTGTCCACCATCAGTCACTGTGCTGGAGCTGCCAGTATGGATCTTAATGCAAATACAGGCATAATATATTGACTTATATCTTGCACAGCACAGACGCACTGTTGCTTTTCAGCATTCACCTCCAGGAGCAGTCATTTCTACATGCCTAAACCTCTTAAATGGTACAGATGTATCTTGCTGGTAAACATTGAGGATGAGCTCTGACAGTGAAAAAATAAAGGATAAAGGAGTCTTAAGAGTTGTTTGTCCTTCATGTGATGTTATTCCTCCCGTTTCCCTCTGCCAAGTGGAGCAATAAGTGCAGACTCAAGTGAAATGTTTGGTGAATTTATCAACTCCAGGCTCCTGGCAGTCGCCAGACAAAAGCTCTGTGTATTGGACTCATGCTTTTAAGCCTCCATCCTGCAGATACTCAGCTGCGGGACAGCTCACAAAGCACATGCCGCGATTTACATCTACAAAAAAGAAATGTCAATCTTTGAAACATAATGCAGTCTTTTTTTATTCTGCAGCAAAAGTTTCCAACACAAAGAGGAGATTCCCATGGAGGCGGAGACGCAGGAGAGGAGCCAGGACGATGGTGCCCTGCCCTCGCTGTGTCTGAAGCAGGTCTACCCCAAATACACCAAACAGTTCAATCACCTGCGGCTGGTGGAGAGGATCGCCTCTCTGTTCATACGCTTCCTCGGGGTGAAGGGCAACATGCGCCTTGGCCCCACCGCCTTTCGAACCTTCATCAGGTACAAACTATTCATTTTGCAGTGACTTCTGCTGAAACTCGTCTTTAGATAAAAACTTTTTTGGAATATAAAGGTTGAAAACAACTAGGTAAATCTTCAGGAAAGGAAAATAATGAACCCTATAGGTTTAGGGTTCATTATTTTCCTTTCCTACATGAGTAGTTATGTACACATAACTACTCATGTGTCAAGAGTAGTTATACTGAATCAGAATCACCCTTATTCTCATTGTATCAAATACAACTTGAGACACAGGACAATTGCCATAAATAATAATATAATATGAGAAAGTGCAATATAGTGCAGTCATGAATGTGACCTTTGTATCTAACAGACATCTAAAGAGACCTTTTTATTTAGTTGTATCCATACAACTCAGGATGAGACTAATGCAGTTTGAGTGTTTTTTTTAAAACTACTTAAAAATGAAATACATTTGTCTAGCACAATTTCTGTATTTCTATTTGAAAGTATTGTTTTTTTTTATTAACACAGTATTTGTATATTCAAGTAGTATATACAAAATGATTCATCTCTGATTGACTAAATGCACCATGGTCAGCTTACAGTTCATATTTACTCAATGGTCACTTTATCTGTTGCAGTCCTGTTAAAATGTTATATTGTTATATGTAGATGAACAAATCTTGAAAGATGTCATTGATGTTGCTAAAAATATATCTCACTGTATTCTCCATCCAGATAAAACCTTAACTTTTATATATTCTGTATTCATACCCCTCCCTATTTATATCTGGACTATATGTCTCTGTACATATGTATGTGTCCTCCACACTTCACTGCCTCTGCACTTCTGGTTCAATGCTAAACTGCGTGTCGTCTCACTACATGTAAAGTTGAATCCAGTTTTATTTAGAATAAAACTATCTCAGTGAAAAGTGCGCTACTGCTGTGAAGAAGTATGATAGTAAGGTACTGTCTGTGGGATTTTGTGACATCTAGTGGTGAGGTTGCACCTCAGCCTTCCATTATAAGCATGCTGGAGATGCGATAGTAGCCTTCAGTTATCATTCAAACTCAAACAGGTGTTAAGTTTGTCCATTCTCCACTAAGAACATGGCGGCCTCCTGCTCCTGATAAATATAAAGGACTCATTCAGGACTAATGAAAACTACAATCTGTACACTCAGGTGATTATGTACTCTTAAAAAACATCAGTATATTTTAATTTCTGCCCAATAGAAATGGAAAAGCTCACCCTTAACCTCACACACTGGACCATTTAATTGAATTATGTGCCCATGGTTTTCAGGACCTGCAAACTGAGCAACAGTAACTTCACCATGGCCTCGGTGGACATCTTCTACATAGACATTATGCGCCGCTGGTCCGGTTCAGCCCTTGATTCCAGAGAAGCAGGTAACTCAAGCAGGAGATGAGGATGAATTTGCATTTTTGGAAAGATTGAGACTCTCCAGTTGTACGTGCATGATAAGTTTACCTTCAAATGAATGTTTTTATGTTGTTGATTATCATGGAACTGTCATACTGTGTTAGTTTTGGGTGGATCTCACACGTTGCTCCTCTTTGTTTTCCAGGAATGGGAGTGCAGGCCTTTGTGGAGGCCTTTTTCTTACTGGCAGGCCGCAGGTTCAAATCCTTGACTCTGCGGGAGCAGGTCCTGTCGCTGCTGGAGCTGTGTGAGACTCAGCTCGAGTCCGCTTCGAGCTCCATGGAGGACAGACGCTCTATGAGCTGCAGTCGGGCTCTACAGCGAACCGTCAAGACCCAGACGTTCGGCAACCCTCAGCTCGCCTCGCCGATGCCGCTCCGGCGGACGGTCAGCCAGGACAACCGCCTGCATCAAAGACTCAAGCCTCGCTCACTCAGGGCCAATGTGGAGAACTGACCAGAGGAAAGCCTCAGCTCGTCGTCCAACTCCCAAACACTGCCTTTAGCCTTCTCTGCAGGGGCACGGAAATTAGGTGTTGGCCTCTTGTCAGCCGCTCCCGCGAGGGTGGGATGATGGGGGGCCGCGGAAATGACTCGCTTGACCCCTGCTGGCTGACTTGCAGGAGGAACGCTCTCAGCCTGATTGCTTTTTCCTCCGAGGGAGAAGATGTCTGCTGGGGTTTTGCGGAAGGAATAGAAGAAGGGATGAGAGGAGGTCATTGCATTTCTCTCCCACCTCCTGGTGAGATCATATATGAAGAGTGTGGTCCAGTCAGGGGGAGGAGGAGGAAGATCCGGCTGCTTTTAATATTCTCCCAGATTCTACAGGGCAGCTACTCGCTTCCCTTTACTGAGATCTGAAAACACACTCACTCTGCAACAAACAGGAATACTAGATGTCCTACTTTAATAGATTTACACACATCACACTTTGATAAGTAAATAAATACTGGTGTAAGGGAGTGTTGTTAGTATGCAAATTATACCCTTGAATTTGCACAAAACCACTTGGAACTACTACATTTGCACAGAAATGGATGTGAGGGTGACCGAGTTTGTGTGTGTGAGTGGGCATATTGTGTTTCTGTGTGTGTGTGCGTGCACGGCACTGTTTTTATTTGTCATACATGTGCCACAGCACACGCTTAGTACATACATGTGCCACAGCACACGCTTAGTACATACATGTGCCACAGCACACGCTTAGTACATACATGTGCCACAGCACACGCTTAGTACATACATGTGCCACAGCACACGCTTAGTACATACATGTGCCACAGCACACGCTTAGTACATACATGTGCCACAGCACACGCTTAGTACATACATGTGCCACAGCACACGCTTAGTACATACATGTGCCACAGCACACGCTTAGTACATACATGTGCCACAGCACACGCTTAGTACATACATGTGCCACAGCACACGCTTAGTACATACATGTGCCACAGCACACGCTTAGTACATACATGTGCCACAGCACACGCTTAGTACATACATGTGCCACAGCACACGCTTAGTACATACATGTGCCACAGCACACGCTTAGTACATACATGTGCCACAGCACACGCTTAGTACATACATGTGCCACAGCACACGCTTAGTACATACATGTGCCACAGCACACGCTTAGTACATACATGTGCCACAGCACACGCTTAGTACATACATGTGCCACAGCACACGCTTAGTACATACATGTGCCACAGCACACGCTTAGTACATACATGTGCCACAGCACACGCTTAGTACATACATGTACCACAGCACACGCTTAGTACATACATGTGCCACAGCACACGCTTAGTACATACATGTACCACAGCACACGCTTAGTACATACATGTACCACAGCACATGCTTAGTACATACATGTACCACAGTACATACTTAGTTCATACATGTACCACAGTACATACTTAGTACATACATGTACCACAGTACATACTTAGTTCATACATGTACCACAGTACATACTTAGTACATACATGTACCTCAGTACATACTTAGTACATACATGTACTACAATACATACTTAGTACATACATGTACCATAGTACATACTTAGTTCATACATGTACCACAGTACATACTTAGTACATACATGTACCACAGTACATACTTAGTACATACATGTACTACAGTACATACTTAGTACATACATGTACCACAGCACATACTTAGTACATACATGTACCACAGCACATGTCTGACCACCGTCTCTGCCCCGCCCCCTCCAGAGCTGAAGGAGCCCGTGGGGCAGATCGTCTGCACCGATAAAGGAATCCTCGCCGTGGAGCAGAACAAAGTCCTGGCCCCGCCCACCTGGGGCAAGACCTTCGCCTGGGGCTACGCCGACCTCAGCTGCCGTCTGGCCAACTACGAGTCTGACAAGGTGGGGGTTTGAACCCGCAACCACTTTTCACTGACCTCACTTATGCTGCGTGTAGAGGAGTGATGCATCATGTTCTGTCAGACTCTGTGTCCCCCTGCTGGAACCCACATGACACTGCAACTGCAGAGGAGCCTCTCCTGCACTGCAGCCTCCTTTGTTTACAGCAGTAAGCCCTCTCCTGCAGAGCTCAGTTTAAACGAGCTACGCCCCCTTTAGGCCGGACCAAGGTACTACATGCCCCCCCCCCCCGGCCCCCCCCCCCCCCCCCCCCCCCCCCCGAGCACTTCTGTCATCGATGGCCTCATAAAAGAAGGATTTGTTTACAAAGTAAAATCAGTAAAACAAAGAGTCTGGAGGAACTTCAGGGTGAAGCTGAGGTCAACATCACAAACAAAGAGGATTTAGCTCCTTAAAGGTGCAGTGTGGAAGATGTGGTGACCTCTAGAGGTGAAGGTACGTGTCGTATCCATCACCTCACCCTCACTCCTCTGAACATGAGGAGACTTCAGTTCTTATTAAAACTCTAAAGATGTTGAGTGCGTCCACCCTAAAAAACATGGCCGCCCCCGTAGAGAGGAGCCCCTCCTCATGTAAACATACATGAACCCTTCACAGGTCACTCATTGAATCCTGAGTGACCTATTCACTCTAACGGGCTGAGGGACCAGCCTTTTGTGCGCCTGGTCCAAACCAATCCCAGGCCTGCGCCCGCTGCTGGGGTTGGGTGTTGGGTGTTTAACCGGCGGTTCTGCTCTCAGGCGCTGGTGGTGTACGAGTGTCTGTCGGAGTGGGGTCAGATCCTCTGCGCCATCTGCCCCAACCCCAAGCTGGTCGTCACCGGAGGAACCAGCACCGCCATCTGTGTGTGGGAGACGGGGACGTCCAAGGAGAAGGCCAAGTCCCTGGTGCTCAAACAGGTCAGCGCGGGAACGGGAAGGGGGAGGAGCTTCCCGAGGGAGCCCGCTCACTGACGTGTCTCGGTGTCTGTGGTCTCTCAGGCGTTGCTGGGCCACACGGACGCCGTCACCTGCCTCACGGCCTCGTCGGCCTACCACATCGTGGTCAGCGGCTCGCGGGATCGAACCTGCATCATCTGGGACCTGAACAAGCTCTCCTTCGTCACGCAGCTGCGCGGACACCGGGCGCCCGTCTCCGCTCTGTGCATCAACGAGCTGACGGTGGGTGGAGCCGGCGCCGACCGGAAGCAGGCGGGAAGCAGGCGGAGCATAAACAAACGGCAAAATTTGACGTGTGTGTGTGTGTGTGTGTGTGTGCGTGCAGGGCGACATCGTGTCGTGTGCAGGAACCTACATCCACGTGTGGAGCATCAACGGCAGCCCCATCGCCAGCGCCAACACCTTCACCGGGCGCAGCCAGCAGATCCTGTGCTGCTGCGTCTCCGAGATGAACGAGTGGGACACGCAGAACGTCATCGTCACCGGACACTCCGACGGCGTCGTCAGGGTAACCACGCCCACCAATCAGCACAGGGAGTCCTTCTCCTGCACTTAGTGTAGATGAGTAGACCCTGTTTTCTGTGACGCCTCCATTTTATTCATTCGTTTGATGATAGATCATTAAAGGTACAGTTGAAGTTGAAGGTCCTTTTTAGGGGGCGGGGACAAATTCTCTGAACATCTTTGAACATTAAGAAAAGTGACTTTCTCTGGTAACTAGTTACTTGTGTAATACTTTTTTTTGGGAGAAGGAACCAGAACTGGTTCCTTTGTTATTAGTTACTAGTTACAATTAGTTACTTTTTTTAGAAGAATTATCTAGTAACTAACTAGATACTTTTATAATGCCTTCACCCAGTGACTGTATGTAACCTGTTAGACCATGTAAAGGTTTGTCAAGGTTCAGTCTCCATCATATAAACATGATCAAAATGGACTAAACGTCTTTATCTTCAATAAAGACTCGTAGAATCCACAGAATACGTATCCTCCAGGTAACCAATGAAAATAAAGAGAAATCCAAACTTTTATCTTCCAGTTTTGGAGAATGGAATTCCTGCAGGTCCCAGAAACCCCGGCGCCGGAGCCGGTGGAGCCCGACGTGCCCGACTGTTGTGGCGAGGAGAAGATGGGTGAGTGTGGCGAGGGAGGCGGAGTGAACCCGGAGAGGCGCCGACACCTCGCAGCGCAGCGTGATGACGGAGTGTTGTTTTGTTTCGCCGTCGTCTCAGAAGGCGGCGAGAGTCACAACGGCGGCGACGACGACAGCAGCGAGTCGGACGGAGACGAGCCCAGTCTGAGCCAGGAGCCCAAAGCGCCGCGCAACCCGTCGACGGGCGGAGGCAGCCAGCCGGGCAGCGCCGTCCACAGGCCCAGAGGTAAACAAACATCTCCTCCCAACACGCCTTCGATTGGCTGAGGCCCAATCGGATGGATCCCATCGGTTCTTCCCATCCTCTTTGTCGACGTTAGCTTAGCACCGTGCTAAGATGACACGACGTTAGCTTAGCACCGTGCTAACGTAGCGTCATCCGTATGTTACGCTTACTCATCCAACAAGCGAGTGAATTGTCTGAAGATGTCAGGAGACGTTAACAATGCTAATAACAAAAATAGTATTTTATTCACGGGCCGCCTCCGCGGCCAATGTTAGCTGTGGCTGTGACACAAGCAACAGTAGCTAACACTAGCTGTGGCTACTAACATTAGCTGAGCTTGCTAACAAAATATGTGGCTGCTTACATTTTCCGTGGCGGCTGAAATTAGCAACAAGCAGCTAACATTAGCCGTGGCTATTAACGTTACCTGTGGCTGCCAACATTTTCCGTGGCGGCTGAAATTAGCAACAAGTAGCTAACATTCGCCGTGGCTACTAACATTAGCTGTGGTTGCTAAATCTAGCTGTGGCTCCTAACATTTTCTGCGGCGGCTGGAATTAGCAACAGCGGCTTACATTAGCTTCGGCTACTAACATTGCCTGTGGTTGCTAACATAAGCTGTGGTTGCTAACATTTACTTTGACTGCAATTTACAATTCTATGCTATTTGCTATTAAAGGTACAGCAGTGTGTTCCCGATCTTCGCGCAGCTAACGCCTGAATGCTAACTCTCCCTCAGGTCCCTCGGCCCGAGCCGGCGCCTCGTGGTCGATGGACAGCGGCTCCGACGACTCGCACCGCTGGTCCGACACGCTCAGCATCGACGAGAAGGACGGCTTCGTGTTCGTCAACTACTCCGAGGGTCAAACCAGAGGAGGCCACGCCCCCCACCCTCACCCGACACATGCGGGCCAGAGCTCCATGCCGCACCTGCTCCATCCTCCTCCCGTCATGGAGGCTCGGACCTACAACCAGCTCAGGGCAGGTGTGTGAGCTTTGAATTCCGATCGGTCAAATGAGGCTTTTTTTGTTTTGTTTTTTTGTTGGAACCTTTGTTTTCCTCCTTTGATGTGGCGCAAGTCTGTTTGTTGGTGTGCTTCAGATCCTGATTTGCGTGTCCGCAGGCCACAGATGGGAGCGCCAGCTGGTGTTCCGGAGCAAACTCACCATGCACACGGCCTTCGATCGCAAGGACAACGCTCAGCCTGCGGAGATCACCTCCCTCGCCATCTCCAAGTAAGAAAGATCAAAGAGAACAAACAACAACAACAACAAAAATGCTAGCAAAAGAAAAGCCCTGTAAGCTCTGGTCTGCCTCCCCAGGGACCACAGTAAGATCCTGGTGGGCGACGGGCGTGGCCGAGTGTTCAGCTGGTCGGTCAGTGACCAGCCGGGTCGCTCGGCGGCGGACCACTGGGTGAAGGACGAGGTGGTGGACAGCTGCTCGGGCTGCGCCGTTCGATTCTCCCTCACCGAGCGACGCCACCACTGCAGGAACTGCGGCCAACTCTTCTGCCAGAAGTAAGAAGGACCGACTCAAAGATCCGTTATTCTGCAGTTTAACGCGCAGCTTTCATATTTAATGTTCAGTGTTTCTACGAAGGAATAGCTGCATGTCTAGAATAGTTACTGATGCTCAAAGTGTTGAATCCGTAATGTTTTTATCATCTTTATTCTGCAATTTCCTTTAATGTTTGAAGGATTCTTTTATTTTTTTCTATTTTATGTATTTATTTATTTATTCATTCATCCATTCAGTTATTTTTTTATTTTTTTATTTTTTTTACTTCTCTTCCTCGTCATCTTTTAAATGTAGGCGTTCCCCAAGGCTCCGCCCTGGGCCCCCTGTTAGTTTAGTTTCACTCTGATAGTTTCAGTAAAGATTAAAGGTCATAACATTCCCAACACATGACATCAGAGCAGATTGAATATGTCGGGATCTTGCGGATCCCTGACTCCTCCCACTTCCTGGTTCCTCCAAAAACGGCCAAAGAAGCTGAACACAGGTAGAGCTGGGGGTGGGCCCATGGGGCTGTCATTCCAGGTGTCACTCAAGAGGCCACGCCCCTTAATTATGCACAATTTAAAACCTGGACAGAATGAAAATTAGCCCCGCCCCCTTGTGACTGACTGAGACTAAAACTGTCGTTTGCACCAGAAACATGTTTCATTCTCCTCTGAAGTTGATTATTTTCTGTGGGGGCGGAGCCTCTGGTGGCCACGCTGTGAACTGCACCTTTCTTTCCCCTGCGTCACCGCCGCCTCTCGTCTCTCGTGTTGTTCAGGTGCAGTCGCTTCCAGTCGGAAATCAAGCGTCTGAAGATCTCGTCTCCGGTGCGAGTTTGTCAGAACTGTTATTACAACCTGCAGCACGAGCGCAGCGCGGAGGACGGCCCCCGGAACTGAGGCCCCGCCCCCTGCTGGACCACCCAGAAGACTCCTCCCCCTTCCTCCGGGACCCTTCGGGGGCATTTCACTCCTCCCCCCCGTCTGTCTGCCCCCCTGCGTCCTTCATCGTCTCCTGCATCAACCTGAACACCCCTGGCCCCGCCCCCTCTCCTTTGTACAGTAACCACATGACCCGTAACACGCCAACAGGAGGGCGTGTCCTCGCCGCGGCGGTGAAACCACGGCGGACGAAAAAGAGCGAGGGGATGGAAAGGAAATGAAAATCACCACTCGACCGCTCGCACTCGCCCCCTGGTGGTCACGGACAGTAAAGAGCTCAAGAAGCCCCACCCCCCCTCCCCCCCTCCCCCCTCCCCCCCCCCACCCCCCTCCCCCCTCCCGCCTCCCTCCTCCTCCTCCATCACTCCCAAGACAAAACAAAAACTTGTAAATATTGTAAATAAGGAAAATGGCCTTTTTAACTCGAGAACAACAAAAATAAGGTCAACGAAAAGAGAAAAGAAAACTTGCCTGTAACATAGCGTCGCGACTAACCGCTCCGGCTTCAAAAATCAAAACAAACAAACAAAAAAGAACAAGAAAATCGATTGTGTGTCGTCCGCATCTCGAGTCACGGCGAGCTCCGACGAGCTCCGACGAATCAGGTCGCGCCAGGGAAATGAATGTCGATACTTAAAACGTCTGTGGATGGATTTTACTCGTGCGTCTCGTTATTATGCAAAATGACTTTGTTTTTTGTTTTTTTATTTGATGGTTTACAAAAGAATGTGATTGGTTTCCTGAGTTGCCCACAGCGCCGAGCCGCCGGCCAATTCTGTCTTTTTGATGATTTCTCCTTTTAAGAAAAGATGAGAAATTACAGATCATGTTTCACTGAGTTTCCGATCGGAGAACCTTTATTGTCGCTGCTTTTTTTAAACGACTGGACGTTTGATCGTGTCTTTGTTTTTACGTTTGATGTATTTTCTAAAAACCATATCACTCCGTTTGGTTTGTGCAGAGAGGAAACACCGTGAGTCGACGGGATATTTTGAAAAAGGGAAAAATCCACACGTATGAATAATTGTATTTCACTTCCTGTCTCTGATCCTGTGGCATTATCTCACTTCCTCACTTTCTCCTGGTTAAACCCCCACGAACAGCAGCGGCCAATCAGCTCGCAGCCTTTTTTCTGTACCCGTGAGGCTGCGCTGCTTCATCGGTGTCGCTGCGAGAAAGAGGTTTATTTACAGTCTCCTCGCGCTGTCCACCGCTCCAGCTCCTGTTTGCACTGCTCTGATTGGCCAGCCGGCACACTGGCCTGTGATTGGTCGTGAGACGTGAAATCAAACAGGAAGTAGAATGAAATTCAGGCGTTTTGGCAGCCTCTGATGTAGAGCGCCCCCTCCTGCTTTTTAACTGTAAGTGTTGACAGATGTAAACCGCCAACAAAACATTTGAAGTGATATTTTTCCTTCAAATTCAAAAAAGATGAGAAAAATATCTACTCATGAATTCCGTCATGTCTTTGATCTTTTTACGTCTCAAACCTAAAACATGGGACTTCTATGAAAACTCTTTTTTTTTATTGTCCCGTTGAAACCGTCCTGTCGTTTACATCTTTAATGATCATCACGACTCTGTCTTTGTTCAAATTGATCCTAAAAGAAAAGTCCTGCGTTCGTCCGTGATGCTTCATCACTGTCGGATCTGGAGCCGCCTCCTAAATTCTCCTCCGACGGGAGAAACGCGCGCTCGGATTCGGACGTGTGTCGTTGATCACGTGTCGCCGTACGATAGTCTGATGTGATTGGCTGCTGCTGCCTCCGTTAGTAAACACAGTGCTTTTGTTTTTAAGAGTGAACCAGTTGTTTTCCATCATTTCACGTGTTGTTCAGTCGATGCGACGCGCTGCTTTCTTACTTACTTACTTTATCTCTTTCTTTCTTTGTGAGAACTTTTTTAATTTTTGTCTCCCGCTCGTCGCGGTGTAAAAAAAAAAAACGTTTCCGAAACTACTTTCACCCCCACGATCCCTAATGTACTAATCGGCGCACTCTAACCCGTGTCATCCTGCGTACTGTAACTCTGAGTGCAATCACGCCGCCGAGCCGCCGACGTCGGCTCGTATCAATCCAGTTCCTTTGCACCTTCACGTGTACAAAACGTTTTTATTGGACAGGAAGTGGCGAGCGGATCGACGAACTGAACAACGTATTTATGCAAATATAACTGGTTTTAGATTTTTTGGGTTTTTTTTAATGATTATTATTATTATTATTATTATTATCATTATTATCGCAATTTCAGCAAGTTTGGTTACTTGTTGCATGTGGATTAACACAGCTGACTTTCTGTGTCAGTGCATTGTACATGTTCTCAGCATTACGTCGTTGTTTTGATTCCTTGTTTTGGATGTTTGGTCCTCGGAGGCGTCTGATGAGTTCCCCCCAAGTGGCCGAGCGTCAGGTTCCAACTTTTCTACTCGTCGTGGAAACGAAGGGAGGAGAAGAAGAAGAAGAAGAGTGGGGTTATTTTGGTGGTCTTGTATTAGACTGCGGTTCTACAGTATCTGGTGTGCAATCTGTGATAGCTGAATGTTCCTCGTATATTTGTGTTCACGACGTCCCACAAGAGAAAAAAACAAACTGTAGAGTAACGCCCCCTGCTGCCCCCTGACAGAAACAACATGTTACAGTAATGCAATAGATCTGGTACTTATCATTTTTAATTTCATTTCAATAAATAAGTGCTGTTTACCACCTTACACCGACTCCTCCTGCTCCTTGTCCTCAGAGTTTGGGAACGTTTTGTCACTTTTCGGTGCTTTAGGAAAAAATGTAATACGACAGAAAGAAGTAATGTTACTCGACTCGAAAAAAAAACAGTATTTCCTGCGAAACAGGAAATACTCTCCTGAGCAGCGACGACCTGAAGCCACTGATTCACAACACGAGGTCCCACAGCACATTTCCCCACAGACACAGATCGTCAGGATTTTAACACACAGCTGTTTCCAAAACACACGTCCGGTTGAATGGAACCAGAACCCCGGGGTCCTACCGGTCCCGAACAGACCCCCCCAAGATTTACCCCACGAGACCCGCGCAGCTCCTTAATGCCCCGAGTGGTATCATGAACCACGGCCGCCACATCTGGGCTGTAACGTTCTGAATATTCAAAGAGTTAGTTCACAAATGAAAAGTCTGTTGTCTCTCTCTCTCTCTCTCTCTCTCTCTCTCTCTCTCTCTCTCTCTCTCTCTCTCTCTCTCTCTCTCTCTCTCTCTCTCTCTCTCTCTCTCACTCACACATTTAGTTCTCAATATGCAGGTATTTTGAATGTGTATTCTGAGGAAACGTAAAAATAAATGCACTATTTTCAGTGAAGATGTTTGTTTCTAATATAGTTTTAGAATTAAATTGTAGTTTATTTATTGTGGAAATAGTTGTTTTTTCTAATTCTTGTTATTATCATTATTATCTTTATTATTAGTAGTACTAATAGTATTCACTTGAGTATTAAAGCATTAAAGTGCCTTGTTTTAAGGCTGTTTGGTGTCTGTGATACTAAACATCAAAGAAAAATAAGAGGTGAAAATGTTAGTAAGAGAATATAAAAGAGTGGAGCATTAAAACCAGTAACTTATGAAACTACACGATATGAAACTAAGTGATCGGTCAGAATTAGGTTCTCTATTGTTTATAAACTTCTATTTGACAAAATCGTATTTCAGTAAGATCGACACTCTTTTATTTTCCTTTTTTAATTCTCATATGTACATTTAATTTCTAAGTCTAGTGTTTAATGTAATTTTATCATTTAAAAAAATTATATCATTTTGAGAGTTTATTTAGTTTTTATTTTCTAATTTTCAGTTTTCCCCGTTATTTTGAACGGACTTTGGTCTGTTGTCCTCCTCCGCCACCGTAGCGTCATGCCAATATAGTGGGCGTGTTTCCTCAGGGCTGTCTTCAGGCTGGAGTGGGCGGGGCTATGGTGTAGGGGGCGTGTCTAGCACAGAGGCTTCGGTTGCAGCTGAGCCGCGTCTCTCAAACACACGCACGCAGCGCACTCTCCGGTCACCTGCTGCCGCTGGAGGAGCTCCGCGTCCCGCCGCTCACAGCACCGGAGACATCACCGGAGACCTCACAACGAGCCCCGGGGCCGAGCCGCACAGTGCGACGCGGGCTTCGACACCTCCAGAGACAGAAGGATAGAAGGATATCCGCCTCCCTCCCCGCCTGCCTCACCCCCTGGAGGCGGCTTATGTGACACTCGTCCCGGCGGAGGACCGAGCCAAACATGACGGAGCTGCGGAAGCGAGGCGGCGGCGGCGGCGACGGCGGCGGCGGCGGCGGCGGCGGAGACCCGGACAGCAGCGACAACATCAGCGACAAGGTAACGAACCGAGCCCGAGGCCCGCGCGCTCAGACCTCGCCCTCCTCGGAAGCGGTCGGGCGGGTTGTTGGCTGCTGTCAGACCGGCCGAGCGAGCTGCGGGAGCGGGTCAGTGAGGGAGCTAGCTGCGGGAGCTAATGCTAACGAGTTAGCCGCAGGTCCCCCGGTAATCCCGCAACTACTCACCGCAGCGACAACAACAACAACAACAACACTCCGCTGTGTCCTGTTTGTTTATGTCATGACCGAAGACGTCATCCCATCATCTGCCACCGTCACCTGTGTGTTTATATACATACTGATATATTTATATTTATATATGTATATATACATATATACATTTATCTATATTGTAGTACTCAGCATAATGAAGCATTTGAAACTGCAGTGTTTACCTGCGTTTACTAAAGGTCGACCGATATCAGCTCGTCTGGGCCGAATCTGATACCGATACTGACTATCAGTGTGTAATGAGGCTGGTAACTGATACTTTGAACATACTGTATATACTTTAACAGTAAATGTATATATGTACTACTGTGTCACAATAACATGCAGTATTTGAGACTGATTAACATCCACAGTTAAAAAAATGAAATTCATATCAATATTTTGCTCATAACTTCATCTTAATAGTTTCACATTTTCAGGTTTTAACAAATCTTTTAGTGTTTTATAGTATTTTTGTTCTAGAATAATGTTTTTACTTGAGCCCATTTACAACGAAGATAAGTATTTCTGTCAATAATTTTGAATGTTTCAATTCTTCAAACTCAATATTTTATGTATTTTTGATTCTTGAAACATTCTATAATATTTTTACAGTATTTTTGTTATATTATGAACTGCAACTTTTACTAAACGACTGATAGTACTTTGGAATATTACTATTCCACGAGCTAATACTAATTAGTTAACGAGGCAGATTAATTATATCTAAGTGATTTACGAACGTAAACAACAAACTAATCATATATATATATATATATATATATTAGTGCTAAT
>JAFBJT010009829.1:59404-69690 GCA_016785325.1 Chascanopsetta lugubris | reverse complement strand
AGTACTTTGACTTTTCACTACTCTGAGTAATCAGAGTACTTTGACTTTACACTGAGTAATCAGAGTACTTTGACTTTACACTACTCTGAGTAATCAGAGTACTTTTACACTACTCTGAGTAATCAGAGTACTTTGACTTGACAATACTCTGAGTAATCAGAGTACTTTGACTTTACAGTACTCTGAGTAATCAGAGTACTTCTATGAGGATCCATTCATGTGTGATCTCATGTGTTCATTTGATTTATTGATCGTTTGAACTCTGACTATTTGAATTCATGATTTCATGAGTTTGTGTTTGTGAATAAATAATCAATCATGTGAACGTCGTCAATCAATCTGTGACGTCTGTTCTCAGGTTTCCTCCTCTGCGTCTCCTCCTCCTCCTCCTCCTCCTCCTCATCTTCATCACTGTGGTGGGTGAGTATCAGTCTGAGGTGGAGCTGCACCTGACCGCCACCAGAGGGCGCACACCTCCTTTCCTTTCCTTTGTGTGGTTCCTAATGAACTGACGCCCCCTAAAGGCTCCTCCTCCGACAGGCTCCTCCTCCTCGGCCTCACGCCTCCTGTCCGTGCGCTGCCAGGTGGGAGAGCGGGTGGCGCTCCCCTGCAGGTGGACGTCGCGCCTGGGCTCCACGCCGCCGCCGCCTCCGCGTCACGTGGAGTGGCAGAGCGGCGACACGTCCACGGTGCTGGAGCAGAGGGGCGGGCGGAGGTGGGAGGCGCCGGCGTTCGACGGGCGGCTGGAGGTTCCGGAGGAGAAGCTC
Source organism: Chascanopsetta lugubris (assembly GCA_016785325.1). Lineage (NCBI taxonomy): Eukaryota > Metazoa > Chordata > Actinopteri > Pleuronectiformes > Bothidae > Chascanopsetta > Chascanopsetta lugubris. Next base: position 68,923 of record JAFBJT010009829.1, on the reverse strand, counting down.
GGCGCCGGCGACTGTTCGCTGCTCATCAGTGACGTCCAGGTCACGGACACGGGCCGATACGAGAGCTTCATGGTGCTGGAGGGCGAGCGGGACAGAAGGAGGGTCTTCATCCAGGCCGTCAAACTCTCCGTGTCCGGTGAGGACTCGTCCCGTCTTTGTTTGTCAACAATCAAACCAGTGGGGGGCGCTGTGGGCACAACTCACTGCTCTTTGTTTTCACTTCAGATCTTGGTTTTCAGACTTTGGATCTTTTGTTTGTTGACTCTCTCAGATCATCAGTCGAAGCAGGATCTGAGAGTAGGAGACGACCTGGTTCTGGATCTTCACACCCGACACTCGCTGAGAGTCATCTTCCAGCACTGGTCAGTTCATACACACGTGTACAGTATACACACACACACACACATATATATATATATACATATATATATGTGTGTGTGTGTGTGTGTGTGTGTGTGTGTGTGTGTGTGTACACATGTATACTGTACATGTGTACATGACAGTGTCTGACCCCTGTCTGACCCGTGTCTGACCCGTGGACTGACCCGTGTCTGACCCGTGTCTGACCCGTGGACTGACCCGTGTCTGACCCGTGTCTGACCCGTGTCTGACCCGTGGACTGACCCCTGTCTGACCCGTGGACTGACCCGTGGACTGACCCCTGTCTGACCCGTGGACTGACCCGTGTCTGACCCATGGGACTGACCCGTGTCTGACCCCTGTCTGACCCGTGGACTGACCCGTGTCTGACCCATGGTCTGACCCGTGGACTGACCCGTGTCTGACCCGTGGTCTGACCCGTGGACTGACCCGTGTCTGACCCCTGTCTGACCCGTGGACTGACCCGTGTCTGACCCATGGTCTGACCCGTGGACTGACCCGTGTCTGACCCGTGTCTGACCCGTGGACTGACCCGTGGACTGACCCGTGGACTGACCCCTGTCTGACCCGTGGTCCTCAGGAACGGCTCGGAGTGGTCAGACGTGTGGATGAGGGGCGATGCGAACACCGGGCGAGTCTGGAAAGATCCGGACCAGGAGCAGCTGACCCTGAGGAACCTGCAGCCGTCGCAGGAGGGGACCTTCAAAGTCCTGGACCGGCAGGGCCTGGCCGTCAGCACCACGCACCTCGCCGTCCTCGCCGCCGACGGTCAGAGACAAACACGCCCCTGATCAAATCATGACATCACTCGTCTTTTCATTTCCTCCAGCTGAACATGCTGATCTCATTTTCAAACATATCGATCGATCTCCACAACACTGCCCCCTTCAGGTGACTGTAGTCTCCTGCAGCCGTGACCTCACATCAACCCTCCGTGATGCAGAAGAAGACATTCAAAAACATCTTACCTGAAAAATGTTGTTGCATCGTCTCAACTGTATTTCTCCTCCGGTCCACAGGAGGCGCTGCTGCTCAAGAAGATGCAACATCAGGTGAGAGAATACGTTTGGTTTTATTTTGAAAGTCTTTGATTTAGTGGGCTTCGGTCCATCAGCCTGGATGAGTCTGAATTAGATGTTGGCGACATCCATTGTAATCATTGATCATGATTCAATCATGAACACGATCCACCTGACATCAAAGCTCAAAGACGGAGGAATAGAGATGTTGACAGTTTGATGGATGTTCCTCTAGGTGGCGCTGGCAGAAGCAGGAGTTCACTTCTTCTCTGTTTCGCTCTCGTCAGCACTTTGCTCCAGTGATTTGAACAAAAATCAAATATTGTGTTGTGAATATTAGTGTTGTGTGATTTTACACCTTCATCCGTCCTCCACTGTTGGAGCTTTGTATTCCCTTCTCCTCATCCATGATTAAATAGATCATAACGAATATCGTCTGCGTTAGTCGTTTGTTTGGTCATATTTTTCTTTTGCTTATTTAATGTCACTAATAACCAATATTTTGTTGGTTTGGGTTGAATTGGGAACCCCGGGCACCAGAGGTGGTTGAGGTTGTGAGGAATTGGACCAGCATGCACCTGGGTGAGCAGAAGGTTCCAACCCAACCCAACCACTCGCTGCATCAGTGGCTCTTTGATCTTGAGCTTTGGGGCAACGGGACACTACTAAGGAGAATGAGCCACGACAACGATAAACAGCAAAGATTCTGTTTCTGACTCGCAGCTTCACTGACGCCTGACCTTCTGGAGGCGGAGTCAGGACGCAGCAGACCAATCACAGCTCATGGGGTCTGTTACCTTTTGGAGGCGGAGCTTGTGGGGCTGTGGTCAGCCATGGGTCACACGTGTTGATGACCACAGGAACATGTGGACAGTCTCACATGTTCAGGACACGCTCAGGTTTCCTCGCACTTCCTGTTTTCACTGAAACGCTCTGTAGCGCCCCCTGCCCCTCCCTCACCGAGGAGCTCAGGCTGCTCTGATTGGCCAGCGGCACCTCCTTTGTGCTACTTAAAAAACAGATTGATGAAAAAATGACTCCAAAAATCTTAAGCTTGGTTTTTTACATTTTAAAATAAAAATCATGTGATCACAACATTTTCTCTGGGAATGAAAATCAGACAACAACAAACGTTCCGCTTCTCTCCAGACAGGAAGTAACCTTCCGCTTCTCTCCAGACAAGAAGTAACGTTCTGCTTCTCTCCAGACAGGAAGTAAAGTTCTGCTTCTCTCCACAAAATAAAGAAAAAGAAGAAATACACTTCCTGTGGCGTTTCACAGTAAAAGTCAGTCGATCAGTAGAATGATCATATTTATAGATATTTTCTGTCTCGGATCATTTAAACCCGTGGAGTGATGTCACTGCGATGAGCTGGTGGAATGATGATGTCACGGTTACATCACAGAGTGGTTTGGTTTCCACGGTGACGAAAGAAAAGAAAGAATCTCCAGGACTGAAAGGTCACAAACACAAAGCAGCATCACACCAACAAGAGTTTGGTTCATGATGTTCTCACACAATGACAGGCTCCGCCCACAAACACAAGTCACGTGACCGTTTGCTCGATAACTTGAAAATCCCCTGAAGGAGGAGGAGGAGGAGGCGGAGCTGTTACCGTCGAGTCATGTGACTGTTCAGAACCAATCAGGAAGAGAAGGCGGGCCCCTGCATCATTGTTTACATATGTCTCCGATTCAGAGGCTGGAAAACTCTCACAGCCGTAACCGTAGCAACAGGGAGGAGTCAAAGCAATGAAAGCCATGTTTGTGGGCGGAGCATAATGTCCCATCGTCTCAGAGCGCGAGGCTCGCGGTTTGGAGGTTAGAAGTTGGGTTTGTGTTTCTTGACCTCGACCATCAGGTGGTGCAGGTTGATGAGCTCGGACCGAACCGACAGACTGCGGAACGTGGGCTGGTTCAGGATCTTGTGGAATCCGTGGTAATACTGGATCAGCTGGGTCAGAGCGCCCTGCCGCACACAACACCTCATCTTTAGCATCGCAGCTCCATTAAGTCCCCCTGCCATGCCAACGTGCCAACGTGCTAACATGCTAACGTGCCAACATGCCAACGTGCCAACGTGCCAACATGCCAACGTGCTACCATGCTAACGTGCTAACGTGCTAAGGGCCCGGCTGAAGTCCCTGTGCGCCTCTCACCTGGATGATGCTGGTTCCATTCTTGAAGTTGGTGAACGACCTCATGACGTCCTGACTCATCGACTCCACCGACTGTTTCCACGAGGCAGAGAACCCCCGAACCAGCTGAGTGATCCGAGCTGCGCACACACGCACACGCGCACACACACACGCACACACACACACACACGCGCACACACACGCGCACACACCCCAATAAGAACAATCGTGAATAGGATGATTGATCATTCTGTTCCATCTCTTTGAGGAGATCATGACTCGATCATGAATCCGAGGAAACATCTTCACCTTCCTCATTCTTCAGTCGCTCCAGTTGCCCTTTCTCCATCAGCGCCTCGGCCTCCTTCACGAAGGCGATCATCCCTCCAAAAGGGTGCGACAGAATCTCCTCGATGAACTCCTTCAAAGTAACGACAAAGATGTGTGAATGTCACAGGCGCTCCTTCTCCTGCCGTCGGTCGGTCTGTCGCCTGTCAGAGTTCACCTGCGTTCTGGCCAGGAGCAGCTGCTGGAAGCCCTCCACCTCCTTACTGTCGTCTGCTGCCCTCTCCTGGACAAAGGGGGCAGAGCGTGTCGGTGAGGACTGTGATGTGGTTGTTCTTTGTGTGTCGATGTTGTGGCGCTCACCATGAGGACGCCCAGCATCATGTCGTAGTTGTTGATGAGGAAGATGAGCTGATCTCTTCTGGACGGAAACTCTGCTGCCATCTTCAGGACAAAGTTCTCCACCTCCACCTGCAAGACAACACCCAGGGTTTAATGTCAAACATGTGGCCTGCGGGACAGAATCAACCAAAAAATGTCAATGCAAAAATGTAAAAGACGTAGAAAAGTTGGTTTATCAAGCTGCACTTTCTATGCTGGGACACAAGGGGGAGTTGGAGTTCCAAGTGGAATTGGTGAGAGAGGAAGAAGACATTTCAAGTTATTTATAATGTGTTTAAAAAGACAGCTCCATAAATGTGAATATTTTCAGAATGTTCTTGTACTTTTTTTTGCAGTAAAACAAAAGAAAGATATTTGTCGTCCTTGAGTTTCTAAGTCTTTATGTTCTGATTTGACTGGTCCGGCCCCCTGCACATCAAACTGGGCCCTCTGTGGCCCCCGAACTCAAACGGGTTTGTCTGACACCCCTGGTTTGAAATCACACTGTGTGTGTGTGTGTGTGTGTGTGTGTGTGTGTGACCTGCAGCTGTGCCAGCAGAGCGTGTGTCCTCTCGTTGGGAAAGGTCTGATTGATGCTGACGATGGCCGACGAGAACTCAGCATAACGACGAGTGATCTGAAACGGACATGTTGACACCAACGTGATGATGTCATGGTTTGATGTGTGACATCAGAGAGAGAGGACGTACGTAGTGAGGTCTGCTGTCCAACACGCCCAGTTTCTGAGGGTCTGTGTTTCTGATGCTGTGGATGTTCATCTCCAGGATCAGTTCAAAGCGCGGCCACAGCAGCTCCAGCACCGCCTCCCAGTACCTGACACACACACACATGTATAAACAGAGTGGGCGTGTGCGCGCGCGCGTGTGTGTGTGTGTGTGTGTGACGGACTTGTCGAGGGCGGGGATGTTCCTCTTGGCGGTGATGGCTCTGAACCTCAGGATGATGTGGATACACAGGAAGACGGCGATGCTGTCGTAGCAGTCGGACACGTACGTGGACATGCTCTTCTGCAGGGACGGACACGGACACCGTGAGACCCGGGTCATGTGACCGCCTCTCATAAACCTGAAGCTCCGCCTCCTTCTCACCAGGAACATGCTGAGCGTCTTTCCCATGATGCTGTTGAAGAGGTCGAGGGCGGAGTTTCCCGTCACCATGAAGAAGTCGGACAGGAAGAGGAACTCTCTGCAGCCGTTGTCCAGCAGAGCGTAGTGCTGACTGCGGAACAGCGTCTCATACGGATACTGAGCGCACACACACACACACACACACACACACACATAAACATGACCTCTGTGACCTCTGAGACCAGTGTTGAATGTTAAAGGAGGGCGGGGGTCCGTGTGCGCCCCCTGCTGGTTCATCCTGCTCTGCATTGCTCAGTTTCACACGTCTGAAATTTCAGGTTAAAAACAGAGGGACGATCAAATCTTTACCAAAGTAAATGATCGTTATTCTCATCAACATCCATGTTTTTTAACTCCGCCCCCTGCAGCCCCCTGCAGCCATCGCCACACCCACTCTGACCCCCCCACACAGAGTGAAGTGGACTGGTGTGTGAGAGAGAGAGAGAGAGAGAGAGAGAGAGAGAGAGAGAGAGAGAGAGAGAGAGAGAGACCCTGCTGCAGGTGAGCCTCACATGTCACCACCAGAGGTCACTGTTGGTCCACAGGTAATTTCCTGCAGACCTGATGAAGCAGGTCACATGACCTACAGCTGAGAAGCAGCTCCAATCATCTGTCCACATGACTCCAGCTCTCTGACAGGTCACTGTGCGGATCCACACATCCATCCGTCACAAATCTATACCACCTATCACAGATCTATACACATCATAGAATTTAGTTGAGTGTGTGTGTGTGTATGTGAAAAGATGTTTAGAATGTCCACTCTGGGCTACTTTAAAAACATGGCATATACATTACTAGGCTCATTTAAGGGTCATGAGAAAAAAAAAACAAATACATTCAGGTGACAGTAAATCCATGAAAATCTCAGTATGTAATGGTTTTGTAATATTTTTTAGAAAATGACAGAGATCTTACACACTGCACCTTTAAGTAGGTGCGGGTATTTAACCCTTGGCCCATGTTGTGTCTGTCCAGCGGCTGTAATGAAATACGTTGATCTCACACGAGAGGAAATCACGTGGAGGGAGGACGGGCCTCTGTGTTTGTCCACTGATGCTCCCTGTGCCGGGGATGGGGAGCGTTACCTTTCTTCAAACCTTGTTCATGCCTTTATAATTCCATCCCGGCTGCACTTAATAGCACGGCGAGGTGTTGTGAGCACTTAGAGCGGAGCGCCGAGGTGCTCTCATAACCATTAAAATGTTCGACTGCCCATTAAATGCAACTGTAGCTTTTTGTAAGTATCCCTATCCATCATTGTTATGAGCGGTATATTCTTAGCACACGGACCCGGGGGAGAGAGGTGACGCTCAGTTTGGGCGGGTGACATGAAATATGTTCACGTTCATGCGGTAAAGAAGGAAGAGGGAGGAGGAGGAGGAGGAGGAGGGAACGGGGCTGAGCGAGGAGGGTTTTTGGGGGGGAAACACTGAAAAATCATGAATAATGAGGCAGCTGTTTAAATATTGATCTGTACAAAAACCCCACACCAAACATTTTGTCAAGACATTCGCCTCTTACACAAACTCACACACGCTGCCAAAGGAGAGGTTTGCTGAGTCGGCATAATCCAGCGTACATTTGCAAATGTGGGGATTCAAATGCGGACGTGGGGAAACAGATCTGCTGTCCTATTAGCCGCGTGGTGGAAATCAAACGGTGGGAGATGATAAAGATGTAATGTTCCACTTCAGGTTCTTCCTGCTCGAGCTGAATTACCATCTATTACCGACATTACTGTGCTCGTATGGATCATGAGGCAGCCTGATGTGACCCAAGGCTAAGTATTTTTTCTAAATAGCATGGAGTGTTTTCTGATGATGATTGTACATACAGAGAAAGAAGGAGGTTTTGGAAGTGAGGAAACTTTATGGTGAACTTAGTTAGAAACATACCGTTCATTGCTATTTATACGTCGCTTGTTCTATAATCCAACAGAAATGTGCAGGTACCGACTCCGATGAGAACAATTCCCAATCAATTGAGTTCTTTTAAATAATTTGTTTCATAGAAATACGAAAAAAAAGGCAATTTGAGTCACACTTGAGTCTGAATGCTGACATGCTGAACGGAATGACCCTGAAAACAAGGAGAAAATAGATACTGTCCTCTTCCCACACACGCAGTTACAGATTGGATGCATATTGAAATCTTGACCTCTCGGATGGGGTCAACTGTTCTGTCTCAGCGTCGCGCTGAGTTTTCTCGTTGCTCCGCCGTCATCTCTCCTCGTCTTTGTTGCATTATGCATGACTTCATTTTCTCCCATGATTGATTATTGATTAGCGAGGTCTCTGTGAATTGTTCTGAGACGAGCTCGTGATTGGTGGCGCTGAAAATACAGAGGGAACAAATTAAAGGAAAATAATAAAATGAAAAATGCACAATGACAGAGAGCAGGACCGTCCTCACACACTGGTGGATGCTGTGAACACATGAGGTGAGCACTCAGTGTCGCATTCGTTCTCAACGGGTGGGTCATGGACCTTTGACTGGGAAAAAAAAGTTACGAAACACAATGCTTTTATTTTGAAGAGGCTCTGTCTGCATCAGCGTGCAATCTATTCGCACTCCTGAACAGCAGGTGGCGATGATGTGCTAATAATGCTAATAGTTACCCACTCAGAGAAAAGCAAACCACAGAGTTTGTTTTCATATGCTAACTGACCGTGGAGAAACACGTAGTTCGTGTTGTGTCCTTGTATCGTTTTATGACCTTAAGTGTTTTTAGTTTTTAATTAAAATGCAGCTAATTGCGAGTAAAAAGCAAACAGTTCCCGCTCTAGCATCGCCACCTGTTGGTTGTTTTTGTTTATCATTAAACTATTTTTTTTTTGTGTTGACATACTGTGACATTCTGTACTATCTCAGTTTCAAACGGCACCATGTTTTTTTATTAAATACATTTGAGAAGTTAAACATTTCCATCGCTTTGGGTCACGGCTCATCATTAAGGGTGATGGTCTGTCCCGAGTTGATATAAATAAACACATCTTTATTCTCATATTTTGGTTTCAGCACATAGTTACACACTCATTTCCAAACTAGCAACTCTTCAACATAAGGACTTTTTCTTGTCGTGAATCACAACTGATTTGTGTGATCTGCATTTTCCATCTGGTCGCTGCCAGTTGTGTAACAACAGCTCGCCGCAGAGAGAGAGGGAAGACTCAAATTGGTTTTGCACAGACAGCCCCTCCCCCCCTTCCCCTTCCCCCGCCCCCTCCTGTCCATACAACCGTATTGTGATGCTATTGTTCCTGTTCCCGGAAGTGAAAGTAATGGCTCTTCAGTGGGAATGAGGCTTTTAACGTTTGGAAACGACTTGATGGAAATCTAAAAGAAGTTAAAAATCGAATGCGAGGTAAACCACAGGTGTGTCCCTTCTGCATATGAATGCAGCTCTCACACACAAACACACACACACACACACACACACACACAGATGCAGAGAGGTGCAACACAGGGGGGATTCCATCTCTATTCAAAGCACCAGCCATCAGTGCATTTCTCTTCCCGTTTACCTCGGTGGGTCTTGGCAGTAAATTGTCCACAATGAGACAGACAATGACGTGCTCAGAGATGCGTCACGGTTCAGGCCTTTTCGTGTGATAACAGGCTTCCGGTGGCGGTCGGAGGTTTTTCCACAAGCGTCTGGCCGAGTGTTTCCGACAGGAGGCGGAGGAATGGTATATGAGGCGGCCGGTGGAGCACACCAGCGCTAACCACTTCAAAATGGAGCCTTTCATCTGGTCACTGAGACGCATCAATCAAGGCTCAAAGGAAGGAGAGGTTCATGTGCGCTGCGCAGACCGTGGTGTCAAGAGACGGAGATGTTTCAAATCCACCGCGGCCAAATTCTGTACGTGTCTGGCTGATGTTCGTGTTTCAGCCCTTTGCTTATTAATAAACACCGAGTCATGCACACGCATATCAAACACATAATGCTAGTCGTTCACTGTGTACACGAAGGTTGGTTTCAGCACAACATGATCCACACACACTACTGCCAACTGAAAACATTTTCATCAAATGAGACGCGTTATTCCATCGGAGAAACACTGGTCATACGTCTCAGTGGCTCCTGCTCTGTTCCAGCATCACCGTTGATGAAACACAATAAAGGACCAGGCGACGCAATCATCCTTCTCTACATGCAAATCA
>JAFBJT010009829.1:36379-58981 GCA_016785325.1 Chascanopsetta lugubris | reverse complement strand
TCTGGCTGATGTTCGTGTTTCAGCCCTTTGCTTATTAATAAACACTGAGTCATGCACACGCATATCAAACACATAATGCTAGTCGTTCACTGTGTACACGAAGGTTACACGGTTGAAGGTTGGATCACTGCATGATCCACACACACTACTGCCAACTGAAAACATTTTCATCAAATGAGACGCGTTATTCCGTCGGAGAAACACTGGTCATACGTCTCAGTGGCTCCTGCTCTGTTCCAGCATCACTGTTGATGAAACACAATAAAGGACCAGGCGTCCTTTCATCCTTCTCTACATGCAAATCACAACCAGTGGCACATACACATGAACGCAGCCTCCAAATAAAGGTAAATAAAACACCAGCCTCCCCCGTGGGGATTTGATATTGCGCGGAGCACAACAACATAAACGTTTGCGTCCGGGTCTTTTTGTTTTTCCAATTTGGAGACAAATTGGAAAAACACACATATTACCATTGTCGCACAAGTTGCATGATTACATTTTTCATTTGACTGAGTGATTGTTGTAGTCGACAGGGAGCGTTATACTTGATGTCTGCACATTTGCATGGTGTATATTTTGTTAATCCCGCTCCCGCTCCCGCCCCCTTTCAGACATCAGATGTGGTTGAATGGTTTCTGGGGAGAGAGTGAGCGAATCCTTTTCCCTTCAGAGCGGCAACTGATATCAGACGAGGGTTCGAAACCTCATAAAACGTGTCAACACAGAGTTTTCCCTGTTGTGCAAACTATACATTTTTAAAGTGTAGAGATGTGTAATCTAGCGGAAGCGGGGAATATTGGCATCTCCACAAACACCACAGAGCAACATGTCCTCCACAGATCCACTGTGGAAATAACGGTGGTGATAAAAGCACAAGTACTGGATTCCACCGGTCCCAGTGGGTCAAACAATCAGCTGTTAGATGATAAATAGAAACGATCACTTCAGTGTAATGCTCAAGGATAAACTCACATTGCGATACAAGGTTACAAAGGAGCCTTTGAATTCCAAGGTCTTTAATCTATGTGCGAGTATTGTTCTGGTTTCCGGGCTGCGCCGCATTTCCCCCTCTCCTCCATCCTGCCTTCATTTCTCTTGCCTGGGGAGTGAGCTCATCTCCTGGGGCCTGCGCTTCAGAACAAAAACGGCATTAATGAACTCTTTAGCCTGCGCAAGTGCTTTCAGGAAAAGAAGAAGAAGTATCAAAATATACCTCTTAAAGCTTTGTTCCTTTCTTTTTTTCCCTCCGTCTCTTGATTTTCGAAAATGATCAGAGATAATCCCAAGTCACTAATTTCTGGCAGTGATAGGAACATTATGGCGGCTTCATCCCCACAGAGTTGGAGAGTGCGCGTGTGTGTGTGTGTGTGTGTGTGTGTGTGTGTGTGTGTGTGTGTGTGTGTGTGTGTGTCGGGGGGGTGTTGCAGATCATTCTGCTTCGACTGTCAGACAGGGAGAATGGTGGGACTTGAATAAGCTTGGGGGCCCGCACTCTGGATTCTCTTTATAGCTCTGCCATCCAATGCAAAAAGGAATTTTGAATGTAGCTCCTACATATTTAATACACAACTTGTTTCACAGATGTTTCTCCAGACATTTTCTGCCTCATAAAACAGGTTATATTATTTTTTAATAAGCCGACATCTCTTGTTGCGATGAGGAAGGACTGTGAAGCTCATCTCGGTCGCTTTGATGTGAGCGTTGACAGACAGATGCGTGAGCCGAGAGGACAGGCTGAAAACATACAAACACAGTGCTGACATGCAAGTTAGTGTGGTGGCGAAGCATGTGGACAGTCCATGTGTGCCATGATAGCTATGCATGAACAAGTATATGTTTTTATTTTTCTCTTTGTGGGAAGTAAATCATCAATTCTAGAAAAGGAAATTCATTTCTTAAAAAATAAGCAGTTGCAAAGGAAAAGAAAATGAAAATTTCGTCCATGTAAAAATGCCTCCAAAGAATGTTAATACTAATAAAAATGAAAAAAAAACTCTAAATCACGAAATCGTGCTTTTATTAGTCAAAGGTGATCGGAAAATCATTTTTAAATTGCACTTTTAACGTGTAAAAAAAAAAAGTAAACATAAGGGACAAAAAAATGGACCCCAGTCTGTCATGCATATGCAACAGGAATGTGGTTTAGTGCGTTAATGTGAGAGTTTCCAAACCTGTGTCTGAGAGGCTTCCAACAAGCCATTCAACACCTCTCCATTTCTCGCTTCCATTGACTCCTGCATGTGGGCAAACACACAGCAGAATGTACGAGCTGTGTAGTCTGGAGCTGTTCCACACATTACTGGTTGTTATCCCCGTGTTCTTGTGGGTCACTTCTGGGTGCTGTGATTTTCCTCCTTCGGTCCAAACACCTGCAGGGTCGGTGAAATGGAAAGTTAAAATTGCTCTTAGATTTTTTTTTTTTTAGGTGAATGGGTTTGGCTTATACAGGGTGTTCTGTCCTGCCACTCCAGTGAGTGGTGTGGATAATAACAGGGCCCAGCTCAGTTTATGGCTGGACGGGAAACGGATGGATGGATGGATGATTGGATGGATCCATTGCCTATTGATATGGGAGGAAGGATGAATGTATGTTTGGATGGAAAAATGGATAGATGGATGGCTGGCTGGACAATTGCATGGATGGCTTGCTGGATGGATGCATGAATGTGTGTGTTAATATGGATGGATGACAGATTGGATGGAAGAATGGGTGAACTGCCGACACGTTAGCTAGCTAATTGGGCTAACCACCAACTCATACTTGTCATAACGATGCCAACCAGAGACGCCCATGACTCTGCACAATAATAACACAGAGAGAAAGCAACGTCTCTGCAGTTAAACACTCCACCATACAATTCTGGTGGCTCATTAAATTTGATTGAGGGAAATGACTTCAGTGTGAGTCCATACTTCTGCCGACTGTAACTTTAACACACTTAAAGGCATGAAGATATTCTTAAAGAAATGTCGAAATCCTTTTATAAAACCATAAACTGCATAATCCTTTACACAAAAGAGCGGATACATGAAGCTCAAATGAAAAAAAGGGGGAGAAAAATCATCACCTTGAAAAAGCTGCAGTCACGGGATCCTGAGCCTCCGCTTCACTATTCTACGTATCTAACTCTTAAATCCTGTTATATTCCTTTAAAGACTGGATGCCTGCAATGAATAGGTCTACAATGTACTTTTCTGGTTTTGCACAGTGGCCAGTTTTTAAGTAGATGGCTATTTCTCTCACCCAGTTGCAAGAAGCCTTTGAGGAGCACCTTTGAAAGTGTTCGAAGTTTATTATAAGCCATTTAGCAGAATGGATTCACGCTGAGCTGTGAAAGTGCTGCAGGAGAACATAACAGGTCTGCCACCGCAACAGCATCCAGAGTGCAGAGAAGAAAGGCTGATCGCTCCGAAGTGTTTAAACCACCGCGTTGCATCTTCAGGAGTCTTCAGGGATGAAGAGAATGTCGACAGCACTACAGTTGTCTCATTTGTCTGGGAACACACATCAGCATCGCAAGGGGGGGGGCGGAAATAATCGATCAACCACTTCCTCCCAGATGCAGGTAAGCAGGCACAACATGGAAAGCGAATGTTTTTTCCCAGCAAAAGAAAATGTACTTTGATGCAATCAATGGCGGCAATGCTTCAAAATGCAATTCTAGATCATCTGTAACCCTATAATGATATTAATAACTATGGCCCCTGTAACCATGACATGAAAGTTTCACTTACTGAAATCAATAAAAACCACTTCTATAGCTGCGACACCATTCTCACAGCATTTCTCAGAAGCTCTTTTGCATAACACAGGTCGCACAAGTCCCGAGTTTAAAAATCCATCTAAATCCTGCCTCCTCCCATTCATGAATGAAATTATCGGGTGAATCTAGTGAAATGAAGACTCTTAACTTTTGTAACTGATCCAGCCAATCTATTCAAGGAAAGAGCAGTAAATCCTAATATTTGGTCCAGGATATGATAATGGAGTTAGGAGAATTAGACCATGGAAGATGGAAAGTTGTCATTACCAGGGCTGGGGCTGGGGGGAACCGGTGAATGTAAAAGAGCTGAGGCTTCAAATGGGGATATTTCAGTGGCTCGTATCTCCGGCTGACTTAAAGGGCCATGCAAATATAAAGCAGGGATGACAGAAACAGCATTATACCTGGAACTGTGGTCGGTGGTGTGCTCAGTGCAAACCTCACATCTCTCATGGCTCAGCTGACATCGTAGCGACTAGTGCCTGTGTATTCATCCCTCATGTCGGCCTCTAATTGTTCTGAGAGTGGAGATCTGTGCAGACCCAATGGTGTCACCAACACGATGCAGGTCACATTAATGCCATGACCTGCATGGGGGTGACATTCAGGGAGATGAGAGTAACAATGGCCGGCAGGCTGCATGTGCTGATGCTACAGACAGGCTTTAGCCTGTCCACCTCCCATGCCGCCTGATCCCGTATTTGCTGGTTCTGAGACTCACTTGGCACAAACCCTCGCAGCTTGTTTTTTTTGTTTTTTTGTTCTTTAACTTAAGAGTCTTCCTATAAATGACAAGATAAAATACTTCAGTGACATGTATGCTAGGTAAAATGAGATGTAATGCATTATCGTCAACCATTAAACATACATTCTAAAGAGTCCCTGGTCGCCCTTCCGTTGCACTTTTGAGCTGTTTTTTTGTTTTTTTCCAGTGACAGGGTCCCAGTTTTGTTTATCTGGTGCATGAGGCAGAGAGAACCCTGACGCCAGCATAAATACACCTCCCTGCCAATGGCTTCATACCATTTCACTGATCTACAGGTTCTGGCAACGAGCCATCAAATTCAGTGATGCACTAATGAATACAGGGAGCATGAGGACTGGTGGAAAGTGGATGTTCTAAAGTTATGAGATAAGATAAGATGAAAAAGTAAGATAGCATGAGATAAGATGCGATAATATATAAAAAGGTACGATAACATAAGACAATATAAGCTACGTAACAGTGGTATGGCAGGCAATAGCATAATACAGGGTAAGACAAGAACGTATATGATCCAACATTACCATGTAAGATAAGGTAAGGTGGATCTAGTAAAGATGATCTAAAACAAGATAAGCGAACAGCCTTATTGCTTACAGCCTTTATGCTAACATCCTTTATGCTAACACCATTCATGCTTACAGCCTTTATGCTAACATCCTTTATGCTAACACCATTCATGCTTACAGCTTCCATGCTAACAGCCTTCATTCTAAGAGTCTTTATGCTAGCAGCCATCATTTTAAGAGTCTCCATGCTTATAGCTTTCATCCTTACTGCCTGTATGCTAACATCTTTGAAGCTAACATCCTTTATGCCAACATTAATCATGCTAACGGCCTTCATTCTGAGTCTTTATGCTAACAGCCTCCATTCAAACAGTCTTCATGCTAACAGCCTCCATTCAAACAGTCTTCATGCTAACAGCCTCCATTCAAACAGTCTTCATGCGAACAGCCTCCATTCAAACAGTCTTCATGCGAACAAGGTTCAGGCTAAAATCTCCCAAGCTAACAAACATTGACCATTGATAAGAAGGTGTTACATTCCGTAGACTTACCCAGCCTGTCTGGTACAACAAGCTACAGTGAGCGTCTATAAAAAGTCTCTGCGCATTGTGGAGTGTTGGCCCAGACACTTAGAGAAAGATTTGATTGGCCTTTGTGTTTGAATGTGCTGTGTCCCTCATCCTCGGCTCCAGCCGTAAAAAGGAGGAAGAGATGAATGACACGAGCCATGTGGATTGATGAGGCAGTGCTTCTGTAAGTAGCCATTATGATTCAAAGTGGGAACATCCATCCAGCACGGACACATCCTCGTCATTATCTGCATAATGTGCTGACAAGATTAGAAATCCGGATTTTGTTAAATCCGGCTTGGACTTGTGCTGCTGTCCCTCACTTACTGCGAAATTAAATCACGAGATTGCCTGTCGCCAAGAAACGTGTAAAATGAAATCATGCAACGATAATCTTTTTTTTTCTTCAACTCCTTTTCAAATGATGGAATCATCATGCAAGAAAATGTTTAATCGGTGTCACAGTGACCCAACATACAAATTAATAAAGCTAACATTGGGTTTTGGACATGTTTCTAAAGAATTCATCCACAGTTCTACCTCAGATCCATCTGAGCAAGTAATGACTCGGCAGGGTTCTGTTCTACGCTGTGTTCAAAATGACTGAAATAAATAACTGAGTTACTGAACTTAGAATATAATGATCTTCTTTGTGAATATGTTCCTTTGTCTGAGGACTTTAGAGCCTTGAAGCTTTTGGTTGCTTCATACGTCACCGTAAAAGTAGTAAAAACAACCGAGACATACAATATATCGTTTTGTGAATCAGACTTTGTCTGACTTCTCCTCCTTCATCTCATCAGAGGTCCTAGGTTTAGACAAGAAATAGAGAGACTATCAACCAAGGCTTTGCGTTAGGGTGACACCGTCTTGCTTGTGATGCGCGTTACGATCCACCAAGGTTGTGCCGGAAAACATTAGGAGATGTAGATGTAGTCTGCTTAACCCTGAAGCCCCCCCCCCCCCTCACACACACACACACACACACAGCTGCACAAAGAGCTGTTTGTATGTTCATTCACAGTTCAACTGAACGCACTGTTATCATTATCAACTACGTCACTTTGAAGACTGTCCACATGCAACCTAATGTATCCCTGCGCCTTCTGAGTCCAGTACGTAGAGACTTAGGTGAGCAGATGGTAGAGGTCCTCTCTACACGGGCAGCCATGTTGCACCATTTTTTTTTTATGGCCGAGACTTTCAATTGTAATGATCACCGGAGGCTACTTTACATTCTCTGAGAAGCCTAGGAGGGAAGGGTGATGGGTATTTAGGCGTGACATGCAACTTGACCTCTACATGTCATTTAAGCCCACACACTGTTCGATCAATGGCAAACTTGATGCTTGGGAAGCCAGAAACATGAACTGCTGTTAAAGGATACTGGAAGTTAACCGCAACCCTAACCGTGCATCCTCCAACAAAACTGACACCCATACACGTTACGAACGATACTCTAGAACTATAGAACAACAGAGAAACCGTTCTCTCTTTTCCACCACAAGACTCACTCTTGAGAGAGCACATTCAAACCTTGGAAAGAGTTCAGCACCAAATGTTTCCTTTTCTTTTGTTGAGTTTTCTCTGTTTCTTCTTCTGGGACTGTTTCACTTGCAACCTGACAGAAGCTGGCACTCACATTTGGGTGTTTGCATAAGGATACTGCGACGAAATGCTTTGTTGTCGTCCCCACTGAAGCAGGAACCGAGGAGCTGTGAACTGGATCAGCATCTACCATTTTCCCCGAGTCGTGCTCATCACAGCGGCTGTCTCAGGTGTTGACGAGATAATCCTGAACTGGGACAACATTTTGTGATGGGATCGAGTATGTTGCACTACGGGAAGACAAGGGTTTGATTGTCTTATTCTGGAGAATATCATTTGCTCTGACAACCTCAGACGTTATGTTGTCAGAGGCAGCAAGATGAAGACAGGTTGTACCCATGACCTCCCATTTGTGTGGTCTGTCCCTCTTTTAAAGTATGAGCACGAAACCTATTTCAATGATGAATTCATTTTGAAGTATCACATGCAGAAATACTCATCTGTGGCCAGGACTATGAAGAGAGCAGGGCTTTAAAATTGGGCCATGACAGAAAAAAGCAAATATCTTCTGAGATCAGCTGCATGATGACAACTGAAAGATACAAGAAGATCCCAAATAGGAATGAAACCTGCCATGGAAACAACAAAAGCAAACAATACACATATGGGAGTGTGCAGAATATAAAATACAGATAGCAGAGCAGAGGGTAATGGGCCAAGGCGGTATTCAGGAAACAACTCTTGAAAAATGCATTAATGGATTGAAAAATAATTTAAATATCCATTAAAATTCTGTGTCTCCTCTGTGAAAATGCATGCCTTCCTCCCCTCTGTAATACTACACTGTAATGCAGTGGTGTGGGGTGAGGTAATATAGTATGAAGCTGGCAGATTTGACAACCTCTGGCTCTTCAATACAAGCGCGAAATTCATGAGTTACCAGAGATGGGATGGAAATGACTTGAGCCCACAAGTCAGGCAGGGTTACACTGCACATGAATGGCTTCGAATCACAACTCCTGTCCTGTGGAAGTAACGGGACACAAAGAGAAGGAGAGGAAAAAGGGAGGGAGAGGAAGAAGAGATGGGCGAATGAAGATGGCAGGTGAAGGTTGCAGGTTTTCATTACTTTAAATGAATTGATGTTCTGTGGTATTTTATAATCTAAGGTCTATAATGGCGTTGCTTTCCCACTTTGTTCAAATAGCGATGGAAATGAACAATAAGATGAATAGATGAACTCTTCTTTGACGTGATGGCAAAACAAAAATATTCCCAACAATAGCTTCTTCCCACAACAATTATGGTTCGCCATAAAAAGAGCAACTTGAACAAAAGGTACTTATCAGTAATTAAAGAATGATTTCTTTTTTTGGTTTGTGTTTACGGTTCATATTTGCTGCAAATGTTTTTCATATAAAACAATGAAAATTGTTCAAGGCCCAGTACAGTGATTCCTTAAATGCTGTTACATTTTTTTAAAAGTTTTTTTAAAGCAATTTTCCCATCAAAAAGAATGGAACATAAATCAATTGCTTCCTATACCCCCATAGTACCCGAACACTAATTTAAACGCACTACATTTACAATTTAAGCTGAATTAACGCTAGTAAATGGCCTATTTTATTTTTACATCATACAGTGAAAGTACATAATAATGTTTTTGTTTTGTTTTTTAAACCATACATTTAATATATTTACTTAGTGGGGAGTGTTGCTGGTCATTTTGTGCGAGCTAGGGGTGGAGAGGGAGGGATTTATCTGAGCCAATTAAAAGTGAGGGATGATTAGGTGGCCAGGTGAAAAAAGCCGAGTAGGAAATCTGGCCCTGATCTGTCATATTTGTGGGTGGAGCTTAGCAAGTGAAGAAATACCCTGCTCAGGAGGTGAGCTCGAAATGTTGGCTGCCCAGGGTGGAGTGGGGTGGGGGTGGGGCGGGGTTGCAAGACTTATATTAGCATTAGCACAGATCCTTGTCAGGAAACAAGGAGGGAAGGTTTTAAAGCACTTTAAGGCCACAAGTCCAATTTTTTCATGACAAACCTTTTAAATATGTAATTTTGAGGAACAAAGAGGAGATTTAGGAGCTGTAATGAGCTACTGGAGTGGGACTTTAATCTTTGTAACATCCTTCAAGGGTCACACTAAATTATCCAGCACATATATCACACTAACCTCGCTAATGCAACGGCTGGAGCTGCTCCTCTTTTGGTGAGTCATCTGATTTCACATAGCGGTTATGACCTCACCAGCAGAAGCTACTTTTTACTCAGGTTTGGGTCAGACAAAGGCTTTGTGAGAGTTTTTTTTTTTTTTCTTCTAAAAGAGCGTCTCACAGCGGGACGTGTTTCCCACACAGAGAAAATCCTCAGGACGTACAAAGAGTTTATAGAAGCAAAGTAGAGGGAGTTTTTTTTGGCTTTGGGGTTGTTGTTGTTGTTGTTGTGTTGCTAAATGATGTGAAGGTTTCCAGGCACAACAGCTCTTTTCACATGAAGTGTTGTAGCAAATACTACGCCTCATTATTACTACTACCACCTTGTCATTGATGTTTTATGATCATTAGTATAATTACATATTTACTGCTGATATTATCTGATTCTGCCATTACTTGAATAGTATTATAATTGTTATGAAATCTAAAAAACTTGAAAAAATAGTTTCTATCAATTGCTCTCTCTCTCTCTCTCTCTATTTGTCTCCTATAAACCGGTGGAGGCAGACGGCCTCCAGCCCCCGGGTCCCTGCTGTTGTGCTTTGCTCATTGTGGGAGCTGGAGGGCAGTTCTCTCTATGATATCGCATAAGGTCGTGACCTCACTCTGTAAAGCCCATTGTGTCACAAACCAACACAATGCGTGTGGCAAAGTAGAGAGTGACGGCGGGTTAAAGTGGCAATTGAAGTTTTATTGGAAAATACAAAAAAGCGACGTAGAAGAAGGCAAGAGGTGAGAGCAACTGGACAAAGGATGGAGGGTGTGTGTATGTTTGTGTGAAACTGAGAGAAAGAAAAGAGCGTGAGAGAGTTTCTATAATCGTGCAGGACGCCTGCACTGGCATCAACGTGTTACTTAAACTCTGATCCAGTGCGAGGAAAACAGAAATAGTCACAATAAAACTATTTGTTGATAAATTATTTATGAATCATGGTAAACAGAATAAAACCTTTCCATTTGCACTTGTACCAGCTTGTTAGAACTTTTGCTCTGGTGCCACCATGAGTGTGTGATTCATGAACTAACACCTTGAACAACTGCTCAAGTCCTGCTTTACCCTCTGATCTTACATGTTGATTATGTTAAGGTGGACTTCATCAGAGCTACAAAGCTCTGTTGTCACAACGCATGATGCCGCCCTGTCTACTGTTCAGAGTTGAATGGAGGAGACGGCGGGGGGAGGACAGCTTCAGTGACACTGGCTACATCATCTACGACTCACTAACATGTGGATATCGTCCCTTTTTCTACACTATATCCTTCTCTCATTTGTCATGGAGACAAAGCAAAGATTAGTTTTCCAGATAACAACTGACAAACATCCTCAAGGACTCCTCCCACCCTGCTCACCTTTTTTCTCTTTGAACTTCTGCCTTCGGGCAGGTGTTTGAACAGTCAAAACAACAACAACAACAACAACAACAACAACCCGTCTGTTGTACAGTTCTTTCCCCCAAAGCCATCACCACACTGAACTGACTCAGAAAGTCATATAAATAGATGACATACTTGTCTTAAGAATATGACATGCTTTAATATTCAAGTGTTGAGAGTAATTGTTTTACCTTAAATCAATTTAACTTATAAATTAACCTTGTGTTAATTGTTTGAGTGGGTACTCTACATAAGTAGAACGTAGGAAGTGTGGCACATATTATTTATTGTTTGTATTCATTACTAATCAATTGTTAAATTAATTTATTATCAATTATTAAATAATTGATTAATACTTGTTAATTATTCATTATACTTATTTATATTACTTATACTATTAGTAATATTTCACTGTATACCATACATTGACAATAAAGGAATTTGAATCTGAAGAACTTTAATATGACAATATAAGGAGATTGTTTCACACGTAAATAGAATGAAATGTATTTTATAAATGAGTAACAGAGTCCCGCTCTGACCTAGTTTCCTGGTGTCAAATGAAGATAAACGAAGGCATAATTAAAGAGGTCAACAGTGATGTGAGTGGATATAGGTTCTATGCTCACATGTCCCTTATCATTAGTGAAGCAGTGCCTGCCAGTGGGGAGAGGTCGGGTCAGGTTAGTGAACATGATGTTGGATGAAGGTCACGTTCACATGTATCGTCATGTTACACAGGAGGAGAGAGGGACGTGAATTAATAAGGGCACGGCAATAAGGTGTGGTCATCATGGAGGGATCCCTGCTGGTAATCAGGCACAGGATATATCTTACCCTGGATTAGCTTTCAGTATCGATACTATCAACAACATTTGGAAAAAATAAATAAACGTTAGTATTTAACAGTTATTTGTGTATGCATTTTTGTATTACCGAAGGGTGCTTGATATATATCTGAAAATGGTCCCAGTTCCCAAGTGCCAAGATTTCTGTCTACAAATTAAATGATCGGTATTTAATGATTTTCTTTTTCTTCTTTTAATAATAGATTTGAGAATTGTTGCCTACAAATCAATGAGTGAAAGAAAATGGCTGCAGGTCAGTATCAAACCTGGGCCACTGCAGAAGCTCAAAAGCACCCCCACTATTTCATTTCCTTCTGAAAATCACAAATCACAACCCCACATAATATCTTTAAAATAAATGGCTTATCCTATAAATATATGCAACATTGATCCTGCTGCTGATACATGATGAAGTGCTGCATTTATCAAACGGTGATTTAGGAGCTTAACGGTGTCACTGTGATAATCAATCTCAGATGAATTTCAATTCACCGACTATGAAACAGCAAAAATGGTATGAATAGCTGTGACTGGGATATTGATTCTATCCTCACACTGAGGATGTGTTGTCAATGTACAGTACATGCTTGGGAAAAACCATTGATCTTATCAGTGAAATGTTCAGTATTGTATTTTTCTGTGTAAATAAGAGCGAACTTTCAAATCTACTTTTTAAGATGACGCCATTATTAAACCCATTTGTGGTCACCACTGTTGGGCATGTCACTTTAAAAAAGTAACTATAGTTACTTCACCTAAACATTAACTATGTTTGCACGTATTGCAATTTTTTTTTTTTAAATGTTCAATGTAACTTTGAATATGTTCTATGGGTAAAATGGACACTGAACAGAAAACATTACTAACAGAAAACAATTTGACTTTGTTCCTGGGCATAATGAAGATTGCACGTTAACATTTTGTTTTACTTCTTATCTTAAAAGTCATGTTTGATCTTCCTGTGTAAAAACTCCACCATCACATTGTCTGAGCTCGTCACCTCTTGGCTGTTTGTGTGTGCGACTGCGTGTGAGCTTGTGTTGGGGCATGAGCCCCCGCCCACCCGTACCTCTGATTGGCTCACCATGAAACTTTACTTTAGCCAATCCTCATCACTTATGCAGTTGTCCCTGCCCCCTCACCAAAAGGAAAGACAAAACATAGCAGAAGAGCTTCTATGAGCTGCATTAAAGTAACGCGCCACATTCTATCATCAGTTAACGGTCGGACCGTTGTAATGCTGCAAACAGTCTGTTGATTACCTCCTACTGAAAAAAGTAATGTTGTATATTCCCGTCACGGGTGGTAACGCTCACAGAATCCTCCCTCCACTAACGGCAAACTCTGTGGTCTGATGTTAAAGAGAGGAAATTTGCGGTGACATCAGACACAATAAATTCAATGTCAACAACAAACACAACATCAGGTTTATGAGGCGAGTGCATGCAGAGTGAACCTCCCCACTTTGAAATTCATGAATTCACTGACTCTTTCCTCATGTCCCAGTTTTTGAGCCAAACTGAAAATGATGTCATTTACTCAGCTTCTACAAGCAAAGACGAGCAGATCAACTCTATGGATTCATTGTTGGTGATGAACAGTGGCAACATTGTGTTACATGACATTTTTGTGTACTATTTGTGTTTCCCAAAATGCTGAATAAATTTGTATTTTTTTTTTCCATTTTCATTTCACACAAAACACATTTGTGACCGGTCGCTTTTAATTCAAAATAAATGTGGTGCGTCTATTCATTAAAAAAAAAAGGGTTGCCTCTGAACAAATTCCAGCCTGCCAATGTGTTTCCGACAAAAGAACACATTTGTTTATTTGTATGAAAACATGATTTCTTGGAGACAGGGTAGAATATTTCATGCTTCATCTCCCTCCATGCTCTGCTGCCTGGAATGTTGCATGATGTTTTTAACGTGGTTAATTAAAAAAAGAAAGAAAAAAAAAACACATTTCATGATTCTTGGCGCTGATTGTGTGGCTAAAAAGTGCAGATGTGCGTCAGCTGCAGAGACGTAGACCTGCATTGTGCACACATATGTCCACGTATAGACAAAAGGCGAGGGAGTGGAGCCGCTTACTCGACGCTCCGTCTCTGCAGAGGGCTGGAGGCTGTGTGCACCGGTCAGGCTCCAGTGCTCAGCTCCGCCAGAGTCAGCAACAGACAATGAGCTGCGGAACGGGAGGCTCGGTGTCTGTCTCCCTGGAGAGCACCTGTGGCTAAGGAGCTTGTTATTGATCTAAGTGGGGGAGGAATGAGAGATGGAGGGCGAGCAGGGAAGCACCTCTGCCCTATCCTGCCCTCCAGTGTCCCACAGGATGGAACTCTGAGTCTTTATCGTCTCCATAGCCAGCCCGAGTCAAAACGAAATAACAGCTGCAGATGAAAAGGTCTCGCGAGGGCACATTTTATGTCTCTGGAGGTCGAATTTAAATCAATACCTTTAAAGCACCTTCTGTTTGCAGCAGTCTCTCCTCTGGATTACGGTTGTATTAAAAAAAAGAAAAGAAAAAAAGAGAAGATGAGCGGATAGGCAAGAAAATCCTAAGGAGTCATTCGGATGATAATGAATGGTTGAAGCTTCTCGAATGTGAGGATTCGCCGCTTTCCCCTGATTTGTCTCATTCCAGATTGGATATATTTGGGTTATTGACTGCTACCAGGGAGAATGAGGGTTTTCCGGTGGAGTGAAACAAGTTCAGGGAGGAAGGAAGCGACGCCGCTTGGTTCCACATGACACACTCGGCTCTTTGCGGAACATGCTCTGTGCTCCTGGCAGTCAGACTGTTCTGCTTGTGCACACTGGTCCCACTTTGTTTATCTGCCTGCGCCGCTGCCTCACCACACAGTTTGCAAACACGGCTAATGCGGCTGATGATTCCTCGAGGTGGTATCAGTTCATCAACACCAGCTCCACCTGCAGCTCTCTCCGGTGCGCCTCCTCGGGAGGAGTGCGAGTGATGCAGCAACATCCCAGTGAGGTTATCTACATTACTACAAACAGTACTATGCTTTTTTAGCTTTATTTATAGATATGTATTTATTTGCCAATGTATACAGTGTATCTACCGACCACGTTCACGAAACAACTACCAAATGACAAGCAGGGTTCCTCCCGTCATTCTACTGAATTTGATTTTCTTTATCGCGCCAAACCACAACAGATGTCATTCATGGTCGCCCATCCTACAGAACAGGCCTATACATTGTTCTTTTATCAAAGAAACTAAAACACTTGTGTTGTTGCACCTGTCGTCCAATATCCCAGCAGACAGAACACAACACTCACTTACACTGACATCACAAAGACGCTCGCTGCTCTGCTGTGCAGAACACCTGTTTGTTATTGAGCCTCAGGATGTTGGAATTGAAAAAGACAATTTGATCAGAAAATAAACGCTGATTTGTTTGTGTTGGCTGCTGCTCTCCAGTTTTCCATTCTAGAGGTGCCAATGGTTTCCACGGAAAACAAAAGAAAACACTGTTTCATTGGAAATTAATGTAAATGAGAATAAATATGCTGCTGCTGCATGAGCCGAGTTGGCACGCTCACGTTTCCAGATTTGCATTTGATCCTCTTTAATATGTATTGCAAACACAATCACAGATCTCCCTATAACTATTTTTAATCTTTTCTATTCATTTATTTTGTATTATTTTTCAATTATTCAAAACAAGCCATATAGGGTAATGTGGTTTTCTGTTTGTGTGGCTTTGATTTATTGGCAGGACAATGCGACTGTCAGGTGGGACTGGTCAAAACACTGCCGCTAAAAGAAAAGCTTGAAAAAAACAACAAACTAAAACCTAATTAAAACACAAGCATCAATAAACAAATAAATAAATAAATTGCAAATCAAAATGTGAATGTTTGACTGATTCAACATCCAAAATATGTACGATTTAAAATGTATGTTGAATTCTTTGTGATGAGTAATTGTCGAGTGATGCGGCACGACTCAGTGAAAAACATTCCTGTTTGTGTCATGACTGTGTGTGATGTTCCTCCATGAGCTATGTCACCCCACTGCTATTCATCACTCCTTTTCTGTGTGTGTGTGTGTGTGTGTGTGCACGCGTGTGTGTGTGTGTGTGTGTGTGTGTGTCTCAGAGGGAGTGGAAGGAGTATTTGTCATGAAGCATGTGCAAGGCTGAGGACAGAAACTGTGAGAGTCTGACGTGCGGGCGTTTAATCAGATGTGTCGGCTCCTGCCCTGCAACACAACACTGCGCAATATGACACCAGATCCTGACGAGCAGATGCTGACGCACTACTACAAATATACAGAGGGATAATGTGCAATTCCACAGTTTCTCATTGTGTGAAATGAAAACCCTAATTACCGCGCCTTTCCGCCGAACAGCTGCTGCTCGTCTTTAAACTCGTATTTGTCAAAGAAATTTCAAAAATCAACACACAACTTCCCGTCTCACCTGCGAGCTCTCATCTGTCTCGGCTGACTCACAGTGCAAACTGGCCTTAAATACTCCCATAATATACAAGTTGGATATTCACAGAAAAGGGAAATCGTTCAACTTCTTCTTCTTCTTCTTCTCTCTGTTTGCTTCTGTGATCAAACTGCTTGATTTGAAATAACAGCTTTAAAATGTCAACCCTTCTCAGCATTTTTAGATTTGGTGGGAGATGTGATTAGTTTTAGAATGACTCAACAGTAAATTGAAAAGGTCTTTTATTTTTTTATTTTTTCCAGCGTGCGGTTTATAGCTTCCATATTCACCCCGTGACTCCGGAGTCAGCAGCCAAAGTAAAACACTTGAAATGGATGGAGGTGAAGCTGAGCGCTTGATCAGAGTGAAGGCGGAACGTTTTCGTATGAATACAGACAGACAGGCTGACTGACAGACAGACAGGCTGACTGACAGACAGACAGGCTGACTGACAGACAGACTGTACATTTCAAGTGCATGAAGTAGTTTGTCTTTCAAGTGGATTAACTTAAGCGCATAAAACACACGTCATTTAAAATGGAACCTCAAGCAAAAAAATTCTAACTGATGAAGCTTAACAGTCTTTTTTAAATGTTGTTATGTAACTAAAGTCATTCAGGGCAGCAGACAAGTGATATGAGGCTACAAGTACAGACTAATCGGTTGCGTACAATTGTTCAACCCGATAAAGAGAATTTTCAAAGGGTTAACAATTAGCCGTTCTGTGATCAGTGCTTCTCCACTTCCAGCAGAAGTTTCCCACATACAAACGCTGACATTGTTTGATTCCAGTCTGGACGGTAAGGATAAGCAGCTGGAGCTTCAGTTACAAACTGCTGATACAAACAGTCCTTTCCATCCCATAATAGAGCAGAAAAGAAAGACATTTGCGAGTAGGAAAATGATCAGAAGTGCAAATATCTAGAGTATCTAATATCTATTCTGTCCCAGTCCCCATAACTAACATGGAGGAGACTGGGTTTATGACCTGTGCTGCAGCCAGCCTTTACTTCAGAATCACTACCATGTCATCATTACTATTTACAGTCAGTGATTGGTCCAAAAGTGCTGATCAGCATTTTTCTTACGTAATGTCAAATCACCTGATAATAGTCTGCATGGAAATGAGGATTTGAAAACAGTGTGTGTTGATGTATTTGCTGCATCTCAGAGAAACTATGCGCCACTGTTCTGATCCTAAATGAAAATTTGGTACAATCAGTAAAGTCAACGATTTCTCAAATTATTCTTTTCCACCTGAAACATGAAACAGGGAAATGAAAAAACAAAGTCAAACGAAGGACTGCTGTAGAAAAAGTGGTGGGATCGGGTAGACGTCCATTTGAAGGACAAATCTGGAAAAAAAAATGTTTCACTTGTTTCAGCTTCACATTGCTTTTTGACTGATTTTAATTTTTGGGTTCAAAGCGGGGTTCTTTGTTATCGCAGCCTTGGCTCCAGGACCACTGAGGGTTTCTTTTCTTTTTTTTTGTATAAGTATAAAAAGAATTATATTCCCTGCAGTTCACGGATGTTCAAAGAGCATCCACTCAACAGTGCACATGTCTGATTGTGTTTTTATTTATTTATTTATTTTTTTAAAAGTTGCAGCTCAACAACAATATTTACGAGAAATAGCCGTGACCTCGTCGTCGTACGCGGCAATAATCTCACTGTGACAGTTAATGGCAGAGATAAATATTCAACCCCCTCTAAAAACGTTACTGCGTTGGGAGTTAAAATATGGTGCGGTGCACCTTGGATTATTTTCCACACAGCTGCACGTTCATATAATTAAATTGAAGGGGAGACAGTTTATCCATGATAAATGCATGTGTTCTGACGGCGCTGAACTACTGAACTGCTGCAGCATAATAGTTCACATCCCACAGACTGCTCAGCTCCAAAACCGTGGCTGTCACACTGTGTGAGGAGGCACAGCCGCTGTGTTTGCATTATACAAGTGTGTGTGTGTGTGTGTGTGTGTGTGTGTGTGTGTGTGTGTGACAGATTGACAAGTGCCTAGATGACTATTGTTTGTATTTAGACTTCACAGTGGCTCTGTTAGCCAGCCCTAGAAAAAATATGGTCTGAGGTATATTTTCTTTTAGGATAAATACTGGTTTATGTCTGAGAAATACTCAGTCTTGTGATTATTCATCTCTTATATATACACACACATAGACAAACACACACAAACACACACACACACATATATATATATATATATATATATGCAGTATTTTCACTTACTGGATGCAGTGGAATACAGGAGTGTTGGATGGAATCCTGTCGTCATGTAGGTCGCCGGCCTTTTCACAGCAAATATCTCTCTGAAATGTCACAGCAGAGAAAGTGCAAGAGTAAATAAAATGAATGATGACTGGATTCCATTAAGCTGCCTCAGGTTCAGGGACCTGGTCTTTTTTCATGTATCTATTCCTTCACCTCAGGCTCATTTGTAAAATGTAGGTAAAGCTAAATAAAGAAAACCTGCTGCTGGACTGGCTACTTCAGAACAATGAAGGGGGAGGGGCTTAGCTCAGGAAAACGTCAGTTACAGACATTAACATTTTTGAAATAATATTTCTGGAAATGTAACGCTATTAAACACCGAAGTAATTATTCAGTTGTTTAACTCATTAACTAAATGTAACATATCATATATTTCTAAAGATTTAAATGTGCATTTGACGCCTCCTTGTTTGAAATCACTGTTTAGAACCAATAAGAGAGGAGCCAGGTGAAAAAGCTGAAATATAACAAGAACAAATGATTACTCAAAAGAAAATGAACAATTACATATAAAAACATCCAGAATATTCTATAATAATGAATACATTTTACATTAAGACATTGTATTCTGCTCTCACTATTTCCCGTTACACACATACCTCCTCTATCTTCGTCTTCATTAACTTTATAAAGTTAAACTTAAAGTAAAAATACAACACACGATATTCCCCCATACAGCAAAATAAATAAGACAGCACATGTCCCTTTAATGGTCGAGTCACACCCCATGACCAACTAACACATAAATATGCCAAGCACCAAACACACTGCTGTGCTAGTTAGCGTGCTAATGCTAACGCCATTATGCTAATGTACAAATTAGCGTTTTTACCAGCACGTATTATGTTTAACAACATATTAACACGTAGAGACGTCCCTCGTAATGACGATCAACTCACAGGCTGTGCTCAGGATAAACGAACGGAGCTACAAGCATGAAGTGCACAAACAAAACATCTTCCTACTTCCTGTCACATGATAGGTCAAAGTGCAAAGAAGAAAATATATTTAAGGGTTGGACTCACGTTTTTTTCTATAAATTAAAGTATCGAGCTTTTGTGGCTAGTAGAAGTCAAAACAGTTAGAAAAGAATCTCAGAGTGAGTTCATGGTGAGTTTATCATTTTAGTTATACTCCTTCAGCCAAACTGTGTGACCAGAGTGTGCAGTATGTTCCACTGCAGCACACACACACACACACACACACACACACACACACACACACACACACACACACACACATACACACAAACATAATGAAAAAGAAAAGTTGTATATTTATTATCTGGTTGCTTCTGAGCCTTTCAGGAGCAGCTTTGACTTGTGCCACAAATAAAGAATGACTTGGCTGACAAGTGTTGGAGGTTGAACAGGGTGATGCTGTCGTTCAGAAATAACTTCAGAGGTGCAGGGGAGCTTGTCACCTCTCAGACGAAGAGGTCTCGGCCGACATCGCTTATATTCAAATGGATGTAAAGGCCGAGTCTGCCGAGCGCGTTCATTGTTCCGAAACTCAAGGAATGGGGAAAAAAAACTTTTATCCTCCACTCACATTGGTTAAAATTTCACTGCTATAAATAACGTGATATTTTGTATCTGCTATGTTACTCTTCGCCAACTAATTAATTTTGACTTGATTTAAAATGAAAGAAAATACTACGTTTTTTTTGTTTGTTTTTTAATGCTTGTTTTCCAGTGACACTCAAAAAGCCATTTTAATTAAAGATACTGAAGTTGCTGGTACGTGGATTTGGCCAAAGGCTCCATGCATGTGCACTGTTTACTGTTTTGTCTCCGTATGAGATAAAATATCATCCCTTCAGCACTGACTTTTGCTTATTTTCCTTGGAAGGCTCAACTGAACCATCCAAACAATGTAAGCCGCGCTTGTGTGATTTCTTTTTTTCTTTGTGCTTTATCTTAAGAGATGTATGTCATCTGTTCAATGCGGACGTTTTTTAGTAAAAAATAATAGTCTTCTATTAGAAAAAAAAGAAGAAATCTACAGGCATGCGTTTCCTTAGCAAAAAAATCAATGCGATCTATCAGGGGAAAAATATCAGAATTGCACTTATTCTATCGTCATTAAGAAAACAGAGTTAAATCACACTGGCTTTCAATGGAAAGTATTATTCATGCTGATTCAGTGACAAACAGTGGTCATGTTTAGCCATTTTATGAAGACTCAAAGTCTATGGAGACGCAGTCTGAGAAGATGCAGTGTAAGGAAATGAATACACTTTCAATGAAATGCATCACTACATAGAAGTCTACGATTCAGTTTCATGGTAACTATTTACATTGCGCTTTATTGGGCCTTGAAGACACCCTCAAAGCACTTTACAGTGCAGTTTACATTCACCCAGTCACACAAACATTCATACCATGCGTCTATCTGCAGCAGATCTATGAGCACATGGGACAATGTGGGGCTTAGAATCTTGCCCGAGGAAACTCCAGCATTCAAACTAATTAGATTGTTCAACATAATTCCCTTCTCTTCCAAACATACAGAAAAAACACACAGTCGCCTAAATTCATTATAATCAATCTGTATCTCTGCCAATAGAAATGGAAATGTGAATCTGACCGGACATTTAAAGACATGCCCCCCCCCCCACCCCCGTTGTCTCGCCGGCTGTAATTACTAGTTGCCACAGGTATTAAAACGAGACGGAGTTGAGCGATGACTGACAGCGAGTCTTTGTCCCGTTTCCCTCGGTTGAAAGTCAAACCTCTTTTTCCTCTTTTCCTTTAGATGTCGTAACCAGAACGGCTCGGAGACATTACCGCCAGACCCGACGGAGAGCCGACGAGTATCAAGACAAATGACGGCCCATCAGACGAGAGGAAGTAACGGCAAAAAGCGGGGAGACAGACAAAAGAGCAGGAGCGAGGCGCGGCGTAATTGCCAGCCTGCGAGCCAGAGAAATACACATGGTAAAGCTGTCTTGGCACCGGCGGTGGAGATGAAGCACACGCTCGGGCACCAGAGCACTGTGGAGTGAGGAGGCTGGCATTAAAGCCCCTCTCATACCACCACAAATTCTGCCCCTGGACAACGAGACAGAGAGAATGGCAACCATGAATAAACGTGTGCGTGCAGGGAAATCTACCTTCGTGGGGACGGCTGGGACTTTGTAGACGTGAGGAGACTCGAGCTCGAATGCAGAGTGCTGTTTGAACGCTGGCCTCGGTTTGAAACATTTATGTTGCATTTAGATATTTCCATGGGATGTAAACAATATATATTGCTACTTTGATGTATTACACATGGTAGATGAACTGCCATTCCACAGTCGCTTTGTGGAATCAGAAGGGCTTTTCTCAGTTGGCGGAGATGGTGTTGTTGTTTTCGTGACGACTTCATTTTCTTTTGTCCTCATCTTTGTCATTCTTTTTTTTTTTTTTTTCGAGGAAGAGGACGATGAAGAGGATGACAATGAAGAGTGAGGGGCAAACGAGGCTAATGATGTAAAATAGTTGCGGGGTGGAGAAGAAGAACAATAGAGTAGAAGAGAATTCAACAGAATGGAATGGAAGTGTATTCGTTGCCATCGGAGAAATGGTGGTGTTGCAGCAGAAATCATCCAGACAATAATGACTGGACTGAGGCAGGATGAGGTTCGCCTGCCAACAGGAACCTACACGGAGGAACCTCTGGTAGTCGGCCACGTGGCAGGAAGGAGGAAGGACTCAGAGCTGACGGTGGGTCTGCAGGTTTAGGATGAGCCGCGGGTGAAGCCTCTTTATGTGGGGCAATCGAGACACGCCCCCTTACCCATCGTCCACCTGGGGGATAGACACACCCAAAGAGTCCGCCACGAAAACCAACAATAGCAAACTATGCCAACAATCATATTCAAATGCATCCCATATGTACGAACACACACGTGCACACATAAACACATGCATCGATTGATCTATCCATCATCCATCCATCAAAAAAATATATAAATACTGTATATACTGATGTATATATGTCCTCAGTGTTCGAGTACACGCACACGTATATTAAGTGTGTGTGTAAAACGTCCCGAGACCCTGTGTGTGTGTGTGTGTGTGTGTGTGTGTGGGCAGAGAGTGGAGTAAGATGTAGTGAGCGAGGATGTGGAGCAGCACCTCTCACAGGCCAGTGAGTGGCAGTGTGCCACAGTTAGAGTCGACCTTCTGCTACACTGTGGCTCGTGTGTAAGTGTTATGAGCCAGCGAGTGTGTAAAAGTGTGGGTGTGTGTGTGTGTGTGTGTAGGGA
>JAFBJT010009829.1:0-26812 GCA_016785325.1 Chascanopsetta lugubris | reverse complement strand
TCACAATATATATATATAAAATATATATATATATATATATATATATATATATATATATATATACACATTCACCATTTTGACCTGATTTCTGACACACACAACTCATTTGAGTGTCTGAATGAACGTTAACTTTGTTGTAGTTCATTTCTCATTCAGAGCAAGTGGGTAAAGGACCAATCAGAGGCTCCAGCCAGCACATGAGGACAATCAAAGGAGTTATGTGGCATATTTGGATGAAATCTCAAAAAACCTCACCCTGCATAGACACAAGGAAATACAACAAACCTTGTTCTCACTGTGTTTGAGTCATCTCTTTATGTTGTTCTATTCTTCAAACTTACTCAACACAGAATTCGACAGAACTGGCCAACTATCCAAGTAGTTGTTAATGGCACTATGTCGAATGGAGCACAGACCTTCTGTTTTGAGACAGACAACAACTCTGACCCCTAAGCCACAGCAGCCCACTATCACACACAGAGAATTACACAAGGCAGCTTGTTTCTCTGGTGTTTGCTTTGCGGAGGCAAACAGGGTGTTTATAACCCGACTGGTCCTGAGGGGACAAACGGTGCAGAGAATGAGTGCTTATGGTTCATGTGTATGTCCGGCAGTATATCCCACACTCACACACACTTACATACTTAGCCTACATGCATATTTCAGAAGCAACAGGATGAAATTCAAAGTAATCTCTGCTGGGATTCAAAATAAAACTCAGAAATTAAAGGTGCAGTGTGCAAGAATGTTTGTCACTTCTATTGGTAGAAACACAATAACAAAAACAAGAACAAAAACAAAAAGTGTATCATCATATATAATCACCTTATTATATATACCCCCCCCCCCCATTACCCTTAAATGAGCTATTTAATGTATACTTACATCAGGAGTGGGTGCCACCATGTTTTACAGCATCTCAGGGTGGATGCACTAAACATTTTGTGGGTTTAAACAAGAACAGCGGGCTATCGCTGATTCTCCTGCATGCACCTTTAATAACTCAAATCCTATTTTCATTACTTTTTAAATAAACCCAAACCCAATCATTGATCACAGACCTTGGGGGCTGGAATGCACAGCATCATTACTGAGGTTATCTGTTACCACACAGCAACATTTCTACCCGAAGGCAAAATGACAAATACTTGAACTCAGCTACTCTGGTTTCATCCTCAGCTGATGCTGCGTATGCAGGTACACAAGGCAAGTGCTCATCCTACAGTTTCTCTTTACAGCACACAACTGACACAGAATATCAAATCCACATAACCAATGCACCCTGCACTCAAAATATGCACAGAAAATAGAGCGTATAAAAATAAAAAAGATGGGAAGATAAAGGGCAAAAGGCAAAGCATCCCACTTCAAATTTAATGGACCCTTTGATTCCATTTAAACACTTCATCTTGCCTCATTGCATGAATAAAACAACCTGTTAAAATAAGAGCTCCGAGTGAAGGAGTCCAAGCCTAATTATCATTGATAACAGACGTGACTTCATGACATCTAAATTGCTTTAAAGAGGTAAGGGACACTAAAAAAGGTGCAGGCCCAGAATGTACTGTCGGTACTAATGTCCTAACACAAGCTTGTTCACCGCTAATTCCAAACCTGCCTGTATAAAATGGGTGTTTGCAGAAATCTGCATGTGGGGAATAAAAGACCTGCCTGAAGACGCAGTCCAGAGAATCTGGATGCTGCACAAGGAGCTGTTCACCTGTCAGTTCAAATCTTTATGAGACAGAACCCGAATCTAGAGATAGATCAGTCATTGCAGAGCACTGGTCTCCTTTTCACTCAGATGTTGTACAGGTTGAGTCTGTCAATGATTTTTTTTTTAAAGAAAAAGAAAAAAAATACACTTTCTGGGGCATTAATAAATGAAGCTTAGGACTGGAGAAGGTGATTGGCTCGAACCAACCAATACTGGAGCATAATCTCGAAATATGTGAGCAATTTTATACTGAGGTTGTTGGAATTATTGAACAAACCTGATAAGATAATCCTTCATTCGTCCCACAGTGGCCATTTGTCACTTCTGAAAATATTACAAAACAATTTCAGTGTGACGTTTGCCCTAAATGTAAAAAGAGGGAGGTCCTCTCTACAGGGGGCCGCCATGTTTTTACAGTAACCCAGAGTGGACAATCTAAGCATCTTTTGAGTTTTAATAACAACTGAAGTCTACCATAGGTTCTCCTGCATGTTCAGGAGGGTAATGGTGGTCTTACACACTGCACCTTTAAGAAGTAGTCAATATAAAAATGACACAAAAATAAACAAAACATAAGTATCAAATACAACTGTATGAGAAAGTGAAATACTAGTTCCGCCTTGTGAAGAAGGGAGAGAATATGTTGATTCATGTATGAATATCGCTGAGGTTAAAGTGACTTTTTTTATTTTATGACATGCTGCACAAGGTTATAACAGTCTGATACTGTAGGTTTTTGGGGGGAGTGAGGTATTGCACGAGTCAGTATTTAGTCTCTTCCGGTCTATCACATGTGCTGATTATGGGGTCTGACGGCAGTGTTGCTGTGTGATGTAGTATGTGAAAGTGCTTAAAGTAAAAAAATTAATTAAAGTGAACTTCTCTCAAAAAGGCCTCATCGGTATCAGTGAAGTACGAGTCAAAGTTCATCAGCTTTGGCAGTCGTATAATAAATGGATCTTCTCAGTGAGTAATTCAATAGGAAGGTTAAAGCTCGGACGGGTCGCATACCTGCCTCATTCTGACCTGTCACCCACACATTTGTATCTTTCATCTCTGAAACAAAGCTGAGCTCTCGATCTCGGGTGTCCAGGCTGGGAATGAGTCAGAGAAGTGCTCCATCTACGGTGTCAGTGGAAGAAAAGGCAGAGGAGGGGAAGAACAAAAGCGAGAATCAGGTTGTGACGGTAGAGGACTCGTGCAGCTGGAAGATAATGCTGGTGTCATGCAATTTCAGCAGTGACTTCAGGGCTCTCCCGTGACTGTCATGCAAGTTTTTGAAAATTAATGAGTTACCGGGCGTGCACACAAAAGAAAACCTCTTTGCAAACTAATACAGCACCATGCACTGAGCAGCACCATCATGCCTCACATGCTTCTCTATTCATACGGCTGTGATGGTTAAGCCTCTTTTTTATTTTGCGTGTCGCCTCTGGAGATGTGGACCGATCTCGGTGTAATACATCAACTGTGGGATTCTTCAAACATGAAACATTTGGTTCTTAATTGGCAGATGGATTTTTTTTATCCCAGTGTGCCACACAACTAAATATGTGTTTCATGTGGGATGACTACCAAGATGTGATGGTTGCAGAGGAAGAAAACAAACTTCAAAATCATTTTCCTTTCAAAATATATGATTGGAGGCAACATGTGGACTTTAAGATTGCGATCATTTGTTGTGTATTTTGGTTTTTATTTACAATACTAGTACCAATAATTAGGGCTGCGCAATAAAAAAAGTAAATATTTTGATCAATGTTTTTCATCCTCTATGCTTAGGGGGGAAAAATAGCAGTTGATAAGTATTTATTGTGATCATTTTCAAGACCACCGTACAATGCATCAACCAGTTTTGTTTTATTACTGTATTAAAAACAGTTATATCCATCTCTTATGTTTTTTTAAATGTACAATATAACTGTGGACTATTGCGGTCGCTGAATCAAAACAATGATAACCTGTCAAGTTACAAGATGCTGGGAAGCAGCATGAGATCATGGTGTCTTCACTATGATTGACATTTCAGACAGTAAACAGTTATATAATCAATTATGAAGGACGAATATGAACTAGTTTAATATCAACTAAACCAGTGAAGAGATAAAACAACCTCTAGCAACCTGGCTATGTATACACTGTTTGCCTGATAAATTGTCACAGGGATTAAGTTCAAATGAAAGTGATGCGACAAACAACATTTCAAAAACAGCATATTTGTATGAACATTATTGGATGTATCTTGTTGAGTCAGCAGTAGGCCTATACAAGTATTCAACATGGGTTCAGTTGTTTGAGACAGACATGGGTATATTAACTCTCTCAGGCAGAGAAGGGTAAGAGCATTGGTCTGAGTTGGATTGTGGGCGACTGCAGTGGTTATAGAAGAAAAAGAGGAAAAAAAAAGGAAAGTCATATTTGTAAGGTGAAGCTTAGCTGATCGTCTGCCTCTGGAGTTCAGTATCTAATCCGTTAATTTAATCTTTACAGTCAAATTTGAAGACAAGCATACACATTGTAATCCGGATGAGAAGTGGTTATCTCGAGACCCAGGGGTGACTGAATGATTGAAGAGCTTCCTGGTCCTGGTCTCCCATCTCACTATCTGAAATGACACCACAGGATGATGAGGGCTGTCTTGTACATCAAAAGTAGCCCTGATTGCGAGGCCTCTCAGAAGAGAGATCCATCACTGACATTTAGAGTTTGTCTGATGGCCAGAGATGGAAAGGTTAGATTTCAGATGTTTTGGGATGAACTCCCCAGCAGGAGGGTGGGGGATGGGGGGAATCGGCATGAGGGGGAAAGCAGAAAATAAACTAGTGAATATCTATTGACAATGGAACAAACAGGTCGGGTTCGTATAGAGCTAAGAGGAAAAGGTAAAGTGTGGGCGGATGCAAATGGAATTTGTCTTTTTTTCTCTTGTGCACTCTTGAACATGTTGGTTTCCTCATCATAATCTCTTAAATCCTCAGATGAGGGCGGGGCTGAACTGATGAAGAGAAGAAGTGGATGGAATTCCTCGACTATAGCCAGCAGCAAGCAATTTCCCTCGTCGGCTGGTAGGATAATGAAATGCTAAATGGAAAAAAAAAAAATCCTCAAACTTCATTTGTAAATCCTTCCTTAGACCAGTTCCCTGTTTTGCACATGATAACATCAGCAAACAAAAGGCGGCTGCTAACTGTTTATCAAATTCACTTTGCCTCGTGAAAACATCCCACTCCTGTGGACACTATCACTTCAGCATGAATTACTGGATGAAAAGCAATTATTGATATGGAAATGTTTTGGCCTGTCACAGTAATTGAAATTATATTTCACAGCTGCCTTGTTCCCTTGCATCATTTACACTTTCATGCATATTTGAATCCTGGCTTCTACAGCGGCGAGAATTAAGTGGACAAAAGTTGGTATAAAAGAAATGAACCAGAACTCACCCTATAAATCTTTATCTTGTAATTTTCTGTAATAGCTCAAACACGCTGTGCTTTCAGCACACAGTTTTCAGCGTGGGTATATTTCAGCACGCAATATGCCTGAAAATATAGAGAATTAAAGTCTAATTGATATGACGGGCGGCCTTGCCTCCCAAGTGACACGAGATAACACACAACCGGTGATATGATTAACGGGAAAAGGACATTTTTAATGGGAGGAACCCACAAAAACCCAGATGACATGCTCCATCCATGTCCGTCCTCACTCGCGGTGTTTACAAATGAGCACCGTTCCCGTCCACTGGGAACTGCGAGAAGCAATGATTTCCGATGCACAGCAGATCCCTCCACCATCCCTTCCTTTGAAAGCCCACACTAATTCCCTCTCCCTGTGCACACAGAGCTAAGCAGGGTTCCCAGTGGACCACGTCCATGCAGAGTGGGGTTACCGCAGAGCTGACTGGCGAAGCATGGGAGTCAATCGATGGGAATCATTGAGGAGCCTCCATGAACAACACGAACCGAGGCCAAAGCATAAAAGCTGGTTGAGCTCCACTGCTTTATTCCATACACTTCTCTACCAGGTCATCGCTCATGAAAGCGCCGAAGTAAAAGCACCAAACACGGCAGGATCAACAGATGACACTCACATCCGCCTCGCTGGTAAAAGTGCTAAAGTAGTGAACATGTCACCCAGGGATACGAGAACCTCATTATATCATTCACGCAAGTAATGACACAAGTCCAGTGTTGCAGGACTCCACTCGCACAATTAACCTGCTGCCGGAAAATGAAAGTAATCAACCCCTGCAAATCAGAATGTGTAATTAAAATGCTAATCATCAGGGCTTTCTACAACTCGAAATGGATTATTTCAAATTACCTGTCCTCAAAAAAATCGCCATTAATATGCACTCACCAGAGGCTGCTGAGAAATGTGCGATAGATGGGGACATAAGCGAGCAAATATTAGACCCTGGGGGGAATGTTAGATTTCTGGAAGCTGTGTTAGTCTTGTATGAATGTATTTATGAATTGACCGAGATGTATGTGCTTCAGCCAGAGTCCATTATTTATTTTGCGATGATTGAGACCTCGGATGATGGGTATAGAGTATTTAGCACTGAAAGATATCAAATAATGTGTCATTTATATAGTCGCGCAAAAAGAAAAATGTTTGTAGTTATAAATGAATTATGAGATGACGAGTCCTCAAGCAGAGAGGTGAAGGCCTCCTACCTCTCAGACATCATAAAGAATACATGCAGAATACTTCAAAGAGACACAAAACAACTGCAAATGCGTCATAAATGGTTGTTTTCTCTTCCATATTTTGGTGTCCATGGAAAAACTATTCCGAAATTTTGTGGAGATGAGTTGGATTTCTTTGTAGTCTTTAGATTTGCTGTGTCGTCGTTTGGTCTGTTACTCGTTTTGATCTCCTTTGTTAGGGCTTTGTATTGTCTTTGTGGAGTTGTTCAGTGTGTTTTAGTAGATGTAAAGTATCTATGATAAGTTGTTTCATATCTCCTTCTGTTTGTTTTGCATCTCCTTGTCTCTATCCGGTTGTTTTGAATGTTTTTGAAGCTCTTGCATGCCTCTGTGTGGTTTGCTGTAGTTTCTTCGTACCCATCACTTCCTCTTGCAGTATTTGCGTGCATCTACACCAGCTTTGCTCCAATTTGTGGTCACGTAGCACCGATGTGGCAACATCTTGGCATCATTTACTGCATTATGGTGTCTTTTTGTGGTTGTGCACTGTCTCTTTATGGCTATCTAATTTACTTTCCAACAGCTTCTTCACTTCAGAGATTCTGGCCTCTGGGCTGATGGCCATTTAATAATCCAACCATGTCTTGGCTGCCCAGTTCTTGAACTGCAGCGATATAAACTCACCTCGCTTCTGGTTGTGGGAGACAAACAAGCAGACCATTCGCCAAATCATTGATCATTGTGTCTCCACACATAATGAAAACTAAACAGCACATTAAGTCAGTGACGGACTTCTTAGCCATCTGCTGGTTCTGGGAGCGAATCTCCAGTTTAAACAGAGCCATGTGCACATGTGTGCCGGTCTCATGGTGGTGGCAGGGGGAGGGCTGTCTCTTGCCTCATCACTGTCACCACCCAAGTGAAATGAAGCGCATCTGGGCTTTGGAGGGGGCTCGCAGAAAGATCGGGGCATGCTCATTCTGCTTAGCAGATTACTGAGGGGGGGTTGGGGCCGGGGGGCGGGGGGCGGGGGGCGGGGGCGGGGGCAGCGTTGGAAGGTATTATAGTGATGAGCAGGAGAAGGAGAATCACTAAGATGTAAAGTGCTTCATCTTGTGCCTCACTGAGCAGTAAAGAGATGGGGGGCCAAACAGGTGGTGGAGGTCTCCATCAGAGACTTCACACAGCCTGAGCATCTCCAGTGAAGACTGCCACTTCCAACTGTGTGGGCAAGCGAGTGTCCACTGATTAGGTCCACTTGTCCCGTCTGTGCCGAACATGAGATCCTGGAGAAATGCTTTTGATTTTACTCAAATTATTTCATCTCATTGCAAAGCGGCTACTGTGGAATGATTTCTTCATTATGTGGTTTCACAGCAACACACAACACTTTGCAATCTATTTTCCTTTTTACATCCAGAAGGGAAAGAAATTGAGGAACATGAAAATCATGATACGTTGATTCATCTTTTGTACATTTGATATCTCTCTCTCTCTCTGTACAGTGATGTATTTTACATTTTTCACACTTGAATGTGACAGTGTGAGCTAAATGAAACCCCAGCAGCACATGCACTTACATGCTGTCATTATGAATTAAATGATAGCGTATTTAGAACCATCACAGGTACAAATTGGGACCAAATAGAAGTTGTGGGTTTCAGCAGGATTCAGTGTGGGGACGTTATTTGTGGAGTCTCCCACTCAGAAATCTCCAGAGTCTCCTGATGTCTTCCTCCTGCAATAATCCCCTGCCCTCTTTAATTACTTGCACAGCACAAGCCTACATCATCTCGCATGCCAATCACCATCCGTACATAAATCCACTGCATTTTGAAGTGTGCGTGATAATTGCTAGGACAAGCGCTTGAAATTAAATGAATGAATACAGCCACTGTATGAGTTAACCCGTGAGGCTGCCTGCACTGGGTTACCCGTGGCAATGCTACTGTCGGACGCAAAATTCAACATCCATCCTCCATCCTGCAGCAAATTGGAATGAGTGAAAGAATGACTTATCTGTGTACGAGCGTAGCTCTCATGCCCCGGGGAAGTGATTCTGCATTCAATTGCTGGTTGTGATTGAAAATAATGCAGTGACTGCAGGAGACATCACCGTAGACAGATGGGGTTTTCTTCAACCGGGGGCTATTAGCCGGTGCCAAGTGAAGAGGAGGGCCATTGCGGACTGCTCGTCTCGCAACGCGCTGTGTCTTGTAGAGTTGAAAGTCCACAGTAATTTCATGTGTACAGAAAAACGGTGCAGGCATGGGTGCCGAAAAGGCGTCTCCTGCGGGCGCTACAGCGCGGATTAAAAGTGGGGGTGTTATCTTCCTGATGTCTAGACAGGTGGCGAGCAAAGCCCACGGTTACAGAGCCACCTACCTCTCAACTCCCCCCTTCACCACCTCCCTACATCTACAGCCCGAGGCACACTGGAGGACAAAGGGAACTTAAGAGCCTGACAGTAACCTGCAGCACAACCTGACGATGGAGACATTGTTACAGACACACACACAAGCAACCAACAACTTCAAGGTCAGTGGCCTTATCTCTCAATCCGTTCACCCGCACCCGCCTGTGACTGTATTTGTCGAGCCCTTGTGTTTTCAACCAATCGTTTTACAACAATCCCGTCCCCCTGCGCTCACTTTCAAAGATTCGGTTGCCGCCACCTCTGGGAGAAAATAAACAAAATAGATGTGCGCCGCTGATGCCAAGATGGTTGTCGCTTTACTTCTCATTCACAGTGACGCTCCTCTGTCTCACTGTTTCTCTGACACTGAATTAGATGCCTGAACAGATTGCCTGAACATGTGATTGAAAACGCTAACAGTTGGAGATAATCTCAGCTTTTTTTTAGTTTTTAGTTTTTTTTTTTTTAACCTCCCCAGATTTTTGGTACCAAAATGTGTCTCCATGCTGGTCCCCATTTTCTGCTTCAAAGTGGGCTTTAAACTGCGATAATAGTGATCCTATGGGACAGGGTTGACCGTCAGTGGGGAATGAATGCAGATGATCAGTCAGCCGGACTAAAGCGAGGCAGGGGGGCAGCCGGTGTGTGCGGCTCACGTCCCCATGTCCCACTGCTCCACCGGCCTCCAGCTGAAGCTCTTCCATGGCACCGCTGACATGAAAGCGCTCACTGCAGCGCTGGCACCGAAGATTATGTTACCACCGTGTTGATCATTAGTAATGGAGGAGGGATCAAAATAAATTAACTAAGGCTGTAAAATAAATGAGCATGCTGCCACTCAGTGATGGATGTGAAACACTGGGATGAGTCATATTGAGTATTATAAAAGAAAATGACATACTTTACTGGACTTAATGATTCACTGGCGCTTGAAGTTGAAACTAAAGGACATCACATGCTTGACTAGGAAACAAAAACTACATTGAATGGAATGAGTCTGTACAGCACGTGGCAAACTTGTGGCCCGTGGGCCAAATGTGGCTCGAGAGCTTAAAGGTACATACTGTACATTGCCCATGAACTCTAGTTAATTACTCATGCCAGAATTTATGTGTAGCAATATATTCAGGGTGTTTATATTTTCACATGTATGTAAATGCAGATACAATATTTGTAATTTGAAAAAATGATAATCAAGTATGAAGACAGTTATTATACAATATGTTAAGTAGTAATTACATTTAGTCCCACAATTAAAACCAGCCCCTTGAGCGCAAACATAATGCTGATGCGGCTCCGGTAAAAATGAGTTTTTCAACCCTGGTTTACAGCCTTTAGGCAGCCCATCGCAGCTCTGGGTGTGATCCGCCTTCAGGGACTAGAGGGAGTTATGCATAGGTAACGTGGTGACCAGTGACTTGCTCACAATTTGCTTCAAAAACACTCTGCAGAAACCAACAGGGCTTTATATGTCGTCTATGCTACACACTCACAAAACTGAAAAATCCTCACTCACATTTTTCCTCTCCCTGTTGAGGCGACTGTGAAGTCACAAAGCCTCAAAAAGCCACACAGAAGGATGTCTCCCTATCACATCTGTCTCCTTGATATTATATTCATGAACTGGTTTTTGATGAAATAGCAACACCAGGACAACTGCGGAAGGAAACCAAAAGCACACAAATGCCACCAGATGATGTCACACAGTTGTCACGGGGAAAACATGTGACTGATCGAGACCGAAACTGAAGTTTGTCCCAGGCTTTAAACATGGTTAGTTCACCTCTAAAGTTGAATATGTTAACATGGGATTCTATGGGGATTTGCTCCCTTTTGGAGCCAGCCTCCAGTGGCCACCCTGTGAACTGCAAGTTTTTTTCACTTCCTTATGTGCTTCATCCGAGGTTGCCCGTCGGTGTAGAGGGACGGTTTACTGACAGAATTCATTCACAGCATTTAACCAGGAGGGAGTTTGCTCCATCTGCCTCTCAAAGTTGGACAGGACCAGAGGTCACCTGACATCATGTGGAGTAAAAAGCCTGTGAGGCTCCGACAGAGACGCCTTGAGATGTGCCACTAGGATCAAGTGCCGATCACTGCTGGGCATCATCGAACAATGGCCACTACTCACTGTTTATCAAATTGATTTTTCTTCACTCCTCCTCCCACCCGTAGACTTCATTCCCCTTTGGAGGGAGTTGGTATCACCGAAGAGTTGACGCCAAATATCAACTCTGTATGTCCCATGTATATGATATTAAACATTTGTTTCATTTAACATAGAAAAGCAGTGTCTTCACCCTCACAGTTTGCACTGTCCGAGTCTGTGCATCACAGTGAAGAACAAACATGCATATCCTATGGCAGACTTCAGTTGCCATTAAAACTCGATAGATGTTTAGGACGTCCACTTTTAATACTGTAAAAACATGGCGGCCCCCATAGAGAGGACCCACTCCTCAGGTAAATATGCACTGATAAGATTATTTAAGGGTAATCGAAAAAGAATCATACATTTAGGTGATTAG
The DNA here is from genome assembly GCA_016785325.1 of Chascanopsetta lugubris. Taxonomy (NCBI): domain Eukaryota; kingdom Metazoa; phylum Chordata; class Actinopteri; order Pleuronectiformes; family Bothidae; genus Chascanopsetta; species Chascanopsetta lugubris. Next base: position 15,496 of record JAFBJT010009829.1, on the reverse strand, counting down.
AAATTCATGAAAATGTCAGTATATATTTTTAGAAGTAACAAAAATGTCAATGCACTTTTAAGATGATGATTCTCAGATGAAATTAACCAAGGTCTCAGATATTGATTTGTTTGTTGCTTGTTTATGATCATGATAAGTAAAAGACAGTTGATGCACATCTTAAAGCTTCAGGGCAAAATCTCTCTCTCTCTCTCTCTCTCTCTCTCTCTCTCTCTCTCTCTCTCTCTCTCTCTCTCACACACACACCACTTTCCAACAATCAGCAGCTACAGGCTCCTCTGAACAACTGCTGCTTCACTCATTGCCCACAGAGCAGGAGAAGGCTGTAAGACTTTCATGGCAGCTGTACCTGCTATTTTCATAATGTAATTAAGGCCGTTAACAGTAGAGGTGGGGGTCGAGTTGAGGTCAAAGAAGAATTGCACAAGACTCCTGCAGTTCTATTTCCACTGTCAGAACTACTCTCATGGAAGTGTTTTTTTGCATCCTCATCACAAAATGCATTAGAGGCGTTTTTTATAAATGGATCTAAACAGTATGGAATTTTTAAAATAGAGCTCGCGGAGTACGGGAGCAACCAAGCTGAAGGTTTGTGTCGCAGCCAGTAGGAGCATTTCGCTGGTCAGTTACCAATGAATTTCAAATGCAAAAATCTACAGAACAAAGAAAAAACAAATAAGACGAGATAGTAACCGAAATACACTTCAAATCCACAGTGGATTCCTGGGTCCAGAGGGAAAAAGTGGACTTCACACATCATCAAACTCCACTGAACAAGAGCCCCGGAGAAGACAACTCAAGCTTATCTGTCCAAGGTTTTAACAGTCCAAGAAAAACGTGCCATGGATGTGACATTAACCTAAAATAACAACTGTGCAACAATGCTACCGGCAGTCGGGATGTCGGGGTTGATCATTTAAGCAGATACGTTTTTTATGTAATAATGCGTTTCAACTTCAGATGGGTGGCTGTAGAGCCGGATGATAATACAGCACAAACAAAAGAGCATCCTGTCGACATGGTAAACAACTTCATATTTTTCTAAATATAGCACGCAGCTCTAATGTTCTTGATTTCTTTTCAGCCCTGTCTTTGTCTACTGGTCCCATTCACAGATATGATAGAGAATGAGAAGTGAAATCCCATCGTCCTTTCTCAAAACAGGCAGCATGATGAGTGCTGCACACTTCAAAGAAACTGAGCCATCGCTTGAAGTGTTGATCATAAATCTCTCTGGATGTTTGCAGGAGAGACAGCACAGTTATCTGATGGCACAGTTGCTGCCACACACGGAACTAAACACAGAACGTAAAGACAAGTCTCACTCTGGAAAAGGCAGTGCTCTGCAGTGGCTGAGACAGGGAGCTGCAGTGGTGGAGGGTTAATGACAGCACGTGAATCATAGCGAGTGGGAACTCAATTCAGTGTCCTCTCCCAGCACGTGTGACCATAGACACCATATACAGGAGCTGGTCAAATAGCTCTCGCCTCTGTCTAAAATGTACATCTGAAGTAAATGAGAGAATTTGCACTCTAACTAAATAAAAATCCAATATCTGCGCCATCTTCCCACAGATGTTTGGATCAGCTGAAGCTTGTTTCATGAGCGGCATGGCCTGTTAATGATTTATTAATCCTGTCTGCATGAGATGAAGGTGAGATGAGGAGTTATGTCTCTGCGTCATTTGGGGGCAAACAGGGGTGAATCTTGTTTTGCAGATGGAAGATTGGTGTTTTTTAGTTTCGTTTTGAAAGTTTGGATTTCTTTTTTTTTTTAATCTATGTTTTGACTTTTCATCCGATTCACATCTATTATTGAAACATTACTTTAAGTGCAGGTCTGCTCTGGGTAAAAGTAGAAGTTACTGGTTTAATGTTTATGGGTTAGTGGTAAAATGTCTCTTGATAATGAGATGATTTCAGGACACACTCTTCTCATAGAGTTTCTGACCATTGCTTTGCCACACTCTTTGTAAGATTATATTGTTGGGACCTTTTTTTTTCTTTTTTGTTGTCAGGGGTGTGTGCATAGAATAGTGAGTGGAATGGCTTTATACCTTCCTCTGAGAATCTGCATTAATATGCATCTTACTTTCAATCTATCCTCCAAGGGGGCTATGTTTTTTTTTTATCTTTGTTTGTTTTGTTGACACAAAACTACTCAACCAATTTCCATGACAATCCTTTTAAATTGTTTTCCACTTCTGGAATTATGGAAATATATAATGTTTGTACTGGCGTTCTGAGTTCTCACTTTGATTTTAAGTTAACTGGGTGTCATGTGTTGTCAAAGTAAAATTCACTAATATATTGTGCAGTGAACTTAGAAAGTATGGCGAGAAAGATGCATTGTGCTGAAACAACCAACCAGAGCATCATAATACAACCACAGGTCTGTGGAGTTAAGGAGCTGCCAATGTTTCCTCCCTGCCAGAAGTGACGACTCAGGTATATTTTTTTCACCTTTGGTTCCCACTGGCTGCAGGGAGGGGACATGCGCTGAATGTGTGATCTGTGATTGGAATGAGCTTTAACTGTGGGCATCGGTGCCATGTTGGTAAACGAGTACTGGTGGGCTAAAGCAGGCAACTTACACCTGTAGTCAGATTTGTGTTGTTCTTAAGCAAGATATGGGTTTACAGAAATGTACAACTTTTACATACTATTGAAAGACAAAAGTGAATACAAATAAATAAATGCAATTCATTTACTATATTGGTGAGTGTTTCTGGCCACTCCCCACTCACTCTCTACAAGAGAGTGAGAGAAACACATACAATAAAGTTCTCCTTCTGTATAGATTCTTAAATGGAAACTGACACAGACACCAGCACACTGTCACTTTTCATTTTCTGAGATTTTGAATTGTTTAACATTTTGGATGTTATTGTTTTGACGCATCGCTGTATTACTTCTTAATTGCAACCTGACACAGACGAACTTCTGAAATGTCACTTTTCTTTTCTTTTTCTAATTGAATTTTGTAAAGCATATTAGTATGCATATAAGTATGTTCTATGCAACTTATTATAGAAAGTCATAGCTGTAAAATTGTGTGATAAGACATAAATTGAAGGCTCAAGGTGAATACATACTCCACAAGAACAGAATGATGTCATTCATTGGGCAGAACTTTATTCTCATATGGTGTCCGACAACTATTGTGTGATTGGTCATACATTTAAAGATGGTGTGGTTAATACGGAAAAGATGAAATTAATTTCTAGATTCACACAATGCTTAGCCTGTGTGACGTATGCCCCAGTGGGCGGGGCTTATGAACACTTCCCAGGAGTTCTGCTCTCTAATTTCTCATTAAGTATCAAATGTTCTGGCCTGAATGTAATTTACTCTTGTTGTTGCCACCTCGAAAAAACAATCAAATTTCTCTGCGGAGTTTGTATTCACCTTTAAGGAATTAAAGATGTTTCACTAGTACACTACTGCGAGAATCAATCTGGTTCATTTTGAATGACAATTTTATTTGCTGCAGTTGTGCAGCTAGAATCAGTCATTATAATGATGGTCTTTATGGGCTAATTGTCATCATGTCATTTGTGGGACTGCAAGTTATGGGGGAGTGGTAATGAGTGGATGTTTCTCTTTACCAGTTTAATTTACCCCCCCCCCCCCCCAATTTCCCCCCCCCCCCCCCCCATTTAAACACACACACACACACACACGCAGACACCTTGCAAACTAGAAGGGTCATTAAGTCTGAGATCAGGGCAGCGGTCATTAAAGTCAAAGGAGCCATTAAAGAGGACAATGCACCTTTATCAGAATCTCCCTCCTTCTGCTCCGAGTTCAACCCAGCATGAAGGGAAAACACTGCTTTATGTGTGAAGCAAGGGCGGCATCATGCATCCCTGCCTTTCATGGACCTTTTAGGGCAAGTTTCCCAATTAAGTTTAATGGCCAATAATATCATTTTATGCTTTTCCCTCTTTTCTCTCAATTCAAACTCCTCCACCAATCCATATTGTGCTCCTCCATGCCCCTGGCCTCCCGTCCTGCACAGCCACATCCTCCTCCCTCTCTCCTGCAGTGTCAATGGTTTAAACGGATTGCTCACGCAGCCAGTTAACCTTCTCATCCCATAAAAAGTATAATTGGTTTACTATAGAAAGGAGTCTTCTCCATGCTAGGGATAATCCCTCAGCTTGATTAATGCTCCTCTAATCAATTGATGTCTGGGAGACCCACCTCTTCAGTCACATCCTGTAAAAGGGGAACAGCTGGCCTTTCCAAAGGTCAGGGAGGGGAGGGGTCCCTGAGGTCAGAGGGGCTGATGGATCAAGGCGGAGGAGGCAAACCACTTACACACATAAACAAAACACCCGCACTATTTTCAGGGAGTTGTCGTAGAGAGTGTAAAATAATCACAGGGTTTATGTTGCACTACCAATTGATGTCTGGGAGACCCACCTCTTCAGTCACATCCTGTAAAAGGGGAACAGCTGGCCTTTCCAAAGGTCAGGGAGGGGAGGGGTCCCTGAGGTCAGAGGGGCTGATGGATCAAGGCGGAGGAGGCAAACCACTTCCACACATAAACAAAACACCCGCACTATTTTCAGGGAGTTGTCGTAGAGAGTGTAAAGTAATCACAGGGTTTGTGTTGCACTACTGTGTGTGTGTGTGTGTGTGTGTGTGTGGGGGGGGGGGGTGGTGGGGGGTGGGGGGGGGGGGGGGGGGGGGGGGGGGGGGGGGGGGTTACGTTTTTATGACTGAAAATGGCTCAGAACCGGAACAGAACCGGTTTGCCAGAGGATTATCATAGGGGGTCAGCCATGACAGAATGTCTTTGAATTTGAGATTGGGTCCTGGGGGGGTAAAGGTTAAGTTTAGGTGCAGCGATGGTGGGGGGTGAAGGTTAGGGTCACAGGGGTCGAGGGCTGGAACAGGGAATCCCCAAATGCATATTGTAAGCATGGAGCTCTGCTGTTTACCATGCTGAGTGTCCCACGTGATCTCACAGACGTGTCCAGATGAATGGATCAACTCCATTCACATGGCTGAAAGATGAAAACACAGTGAAAAGGAGGAAAATCCTCGGTGCCTTGTGCAATGGTATTGTACAGAATGAGAAACCATCCCCAGATGTATTGCTCTTGTAATTTCCTCTTCAAAACAGGATGAGCTATCATCCTCACCACCAGCACTGCTGAGAGGTTTGTGCTCTGTTCGGAATTGATTTGAATAAGAGTTGGAAAATTGACACAGACCCTGCTGTGATGCATGAATATCAATGTCACCTCTGACAGAGTCCAACGGCAGGGCGGCAAATTTAAAAAAATACCATCATCAATGAGTTGTTTTTTTTTCTCTCCCGCTCCCTCTCTGTTTTTCTATCCTCTGCGGAGCCGGTGACAATGAAGATATTGTCACCCAGTTCCATAATCAATATACAATTTCACCACGACAGGCTCTTAAAAGATGACCACGCTGAACAAGATGTCACCCCTGAGGGCGTTGAATGGTAAATAATGAATCACTACATTAGTACAATGTCTGTTGTATACATTAGCATTCAAAGTGGACATCTAAATTACTTTGAATCCATAAGTGCCACTTGTCACGCCACAGATGATGTATGCATTTGTCTGCGACATGATCCTTGTGGCTTTAGGAGTCAAAAATGCCTGACCTCGCTTACAGTATTTGAGCTTATAGACTGTTCGGCAAACACACAATCCAATGGCACATTAATCTCTGCGATCCACTGACACTAATGACCGCGGACTGCTGACGTAACACGGGCGGTGATGTATTAGCCCACCACTCAAATTCACATGGTTTGCGGCTATCACTTCGAAACTCTTTCTTATTTTCCGCCTTTCCCTCCTTCTCTTCAACTTTCCACCGGGTGTCACAGCTGATCGGCTGGTGATTTGGTTAAACTTGTAAACAACGGGAGCCATCTGTCTCCATCAGCTCCAATAGCCGCTCGATGCTTATTCCCTTCGCAAAGAAAAAAAAACAAACAAACCCCCGAGTGCATGCGGCAGGCGCGCCGTGCCGGCTTAGAGGGAAAAAGGCAGGAGCAGGCCCGTGTTAGTATGCACATACATGCCTCTCCTATACACGGACTCACTGCGACAACACTGCAGGCAGAGATGGGAGAGATGGTGGAGAGGGAGTGGGGGTGGAAAATGGCCAGGGGGAAAAGGGGGGGGGGGGGGGGGGGGGGGGGGGGGGGGGGGGGGGGGGGGGGGGGGGGGGGGGGGGGGGGGGGGGGGGGGGGATAAAGGGAATAGGAGGGGGAGATCAGCATCTGAATACTCTCACCATCTCCTCCAGGTCTGTGGTTTGAGCTGCACAACATCACCACATCTTTAATTGCAGCTCAGCAAGGTGTGCAGAATAGATATTTCAGGCGCATACAGGAAAACACAATTGATTTGTAATGGCTCTGCGGTGAAGTAGTAACCGAGCCGCCGCTCATTGTGTTGTTTTATTATTAATACTCTTGAGCCAATGGGCTGTGCAATATGCATGGAGTGACCTGCCCCTTCCCTCTTCTTATGCTAATCGTCATTGACATTTCCCGCACGCCGCTCTCCCGTCCTGGCGGCTCCGCATCGGAGCAGAAAAGCGCCGAGCATTAGCAACGATGAAAATCCGGCGCAATAAGGCAGCGGCGGGCCGGAATTACAGCCGGACACGTGGCGCGCCCAGGCCCAGCCGACTTTGAAAAGACGTTGTCATCTTAAAGGTCTGATGGTCAGGTAGTCTGTGCATGGGACAGGCTCCGGCATTCATCTTCTTCCCATTTATCATCCCTGTCTACTTTTCTCCACTCCTCCATTCATCTCTCCGTCCATTCATCTCTCCATCCATCAGTTCATATAGCCTTTGTTCCACACATGGAACCATCTGTCACGGCCGCTGTGACGCCTGGGCTGTCATATATAGACATCTCATTCCAGCCGTCCATCTTTTTCCCCCAAATTGCTTAAAAACACAATCTTGGTGCAGGTGCTTAGTTTTTGTTATTATTATTATTATTATTATTAATGGGTAAGTGCACAGAGACATTTCCCCCCAGCGGACTATAATTTTATCAATCACGCTGACAAAAGCCAAGTCGAAAACAATTTATGCTCTATGGCTACCAACTCATGTGGCTTTTTGGATGCTTTTCCACCCTGAGTCCAACGTCTGTCTGAGGCTCAGCCACATCACTCTCACTCCATGTTGAATGTGCAGGGCGTCACTTCTCCTTTACCAGCAGCTCTGCCTGTTTAATGAGGAAAGAAAAGTCTGTGCAGGAGAAATGAGAAACTTTCCAGGAAAGAGAATCCTTTCACATCGCTTCATCTTTTCACCCTGACATTGCCAGCTCTTCTTTCCTCATTTCCCTTGGAACTTGGAACGGTCCAGAATTGGTCGTCATCGAAGACGTTCTTGGAATGTAAATGACGGTGCAAAGAAAAATCGGGAGCCACTTCAACAATGTGAAGATGAAGCTGCCACTGTCATTCTGGATCTTATGCATAAAAAAAACTGTTATCATTGTGTTCAAAACAAGACGGGATCAATGAAGAGATGAAGATGGAATAACAACCAAACAGATTGGATTTCCTGGCTCCAATACAAACCAATTAACCTTACACTGAGGCAATTAACAGTGAATGGAGTGGTTCAATATCACAAATGTGAGGCCCCCCAGAAGTTATTTGCTGAAAGGTTTATCTCTATTGAACTGCGCGGTGCCAGTCGTACAGCAGGTAATCCACTCAGCCGACGCCGTAACCGGCCCCTGCACTAACCCGTCTCGGCGACCCTGTGCCATGTCATCTTTTAATGATGATTCATGCCGGCCGTCTTGCCTCACACTCCCAACCTCTCTGCATGTTAATGGTGACTTCTCCTTCAGCCGGGCTCTGCTGCTTCATCCAGGACACAGAGTGGGTTTATGCATCCCTCATCGCAGACCCTCAGCAGACCTCACTGTGATAAATACATGATTAGGGAGACAAATGATATTAGGGCCAATCATCACCCGCCCACTGTGGTCATTAAAACAGCACACAGCAACAATAGATCAGTGCTAATTGGGTGCAGAATATGACCATAACAACACATTACCCTCATCAATCAGCGACTCTGTCTTTGAGGGGAACTTCAGTTGACCTAATGATTTACATCCTGGCGGTCGCTGTTGTTGTCTGTCTCGAGCGCAACAATGAAACTTAGATGGGTCGATGGTGAAGGTTGTTTTTGTCACGAAACTACTTAGTGATTCTATTGTTGTAATTGTAGTTCACATTCGTGGTGAATATGTGATCCATCATTCTCAACATGTCTGAAAATCACTTGTTGAATATTTTGATATTTGAGTCGTTCGATATGATAATAATTCGAACATATCTTCAGTTGTTTAGATTAAACTGCTTAATGCTACATGTCGAAGCTTAACTCTTACAATGGGTTCTACATTTTAAAAAAATGATCAAATACTTACTCCTCGTTTGTATTTGTATCTATGCATTCTAACATGTAGTATTTCAGACATTTGGAAGATAGGTAAAGCCGCAGCTGACTAACTGCTGAGGCATCTCTGAACTCAACCCCGAGAGTTAATCCTTTTCCAGTCGTGACATTTAAAGTATACCACATTGAGCGTGTGAGTGAGTGTACGCGCCTTTGGCAAATTCATCTGGAATCGTTCACACTGTGCTGCTCTCATTAATTACATATCAATGTGTAAAATACCTCTGTTAATTAACATGGGACGCAGGGGGAGCGAGGACAGAGAAAGTGAAAAATCCTGATTCAATAAGCTCATTTTCACATCTCAAGCCAAACCAAGGTGAAATATGGAGTTTCAAGTGCATATCAATTAAACAGTGCAATATACAGCATCTCTTTAATTGCACATCTTTGACAAATTACCACCTAGAATTTCTCTCATTCTCACAGCACATGTATTAGCTGCAAACCCCTCGAACCTTGAAATAACTTTTCGGTGGTAATGTTTCCAGGAAGAAAGATTTGCTGTGAACATCACACAGATTGATGGAAATGCAATTTTCAGAAAAAATATGTAACAATAAAATTACATCCACGAATATTATCAGTATGATTGCAATGTGGTCTTTAACCCCCTAAAGGATGGGGGGTGTGGGGGGGGGGGGGGGGGGGGGGGGGCGCTGCCCTCAATTGCCTCCTCCACAGATACTATCATCAGGTCACAGGTATACGCACCAGTCACCTGTATAATAGAATTGAGCGGCGCAGAAAAGGAATTCAATGACAACAGCCTGTGATGATGCTCGCTCACTTCTGTCAAAACCCTGACAGTCAATTGTAAAGAATCCAATAAAGGTTGAGTCAAGGATGCAACAGCCACACCGGTTCGGTCGTCAAAGGAGAGGTCAAAGTTGCGCGGCTGACAGATCAAAACCCGGACGCGTGTGAAGTGGAAACAAATTACGATCGGGTTATCGACAGGAAGGACGATGGCTCCCGTATGATGGAGTCCATCCTGCTGAGTAAAAAGTCATGTAAGAAAAACAAGTCAGCGGGTCGCGCGCGGGGGGGGGCACATTATACCCTGATCAGCTGCCACTGGTGATTATGAGTTAATGTCTAAATAATAACAACGATAATGACTGTGCTCCTCAATGAGCTTTTCATTGGACTCGGAACATGTGACAACAGAACAGCATCATTAAACAGAATGAACATGAATCACGTTTGCAATGTGGGAGGAATTCAGACAGATTACTCGACATGTTTTCTTTAGTGAGGCTGTGCGAATCGGTTGAATCCAAAAGTGGTCAAATGTATAACGTTTTAATAGGTGGGATGTGTATGAACGAGCTTCTTATTCCTTAAGGATGAGACGCAGTGATACGGTTGTTATCATGTGGGCATGATGTCTGTTTGTCTCGTGGAACAAAAAGCCCTCAGGCACATTGTGAATAATGTATGTGTATTGTTTTGCATAGGTTTGTTTAAAGGCAGAGTGGATGGCTGGATGAATGGACGGACATGCTGTTTAATTCAGACACATCACTGCACACTTACGATATAATGTGGTTATGCACTCGGGTTTCTTTCACTGAACGTTGATTTGAATATACATAACTCTGATTTAATAAATGGAACCAAAGAAAAATGAATCTCCGAATTTTCCACAGGTAACATTTGCTACTGGAAAATGTATTTGCTTCTTTTGTCCAAACAACAATTCAAATACAAAGACTGGAAGTTTGCTTGTTCAGTTTGTTGACTTAGTGAGATTCTTGTTGACTTTGGCCTGTAATATTCGTTTTTGAAATATCCTGTTACGGGACACACAAAGTGGCTTAAGCCTCCTCCCCCTTAGAAGTGAGACTACCTAGCATTTCTTGTTTTTTTGGTGCGACAGCAGTGCCGATGTAACACAAAGTATATATCAATGGGGATAATTAGTTGAACCCCTCATCTTGCTGTTCCACTAGTGTGGAATCTTCTTCCAAACAATGACATAAAAATGTTGATGACTGTCCCCAGTTAAAAATATGTTTCGCCATTTGTGGTGTTTATGGCCATTCTACAATGCCAATATCTAGGATGACTGTGCAGCGTGGCATGGAAAGGAAAGAGGAAAAGGGGAATTCGGCACAGTAGAGGACATTCTCACACGTACTAAGGTTGTGTTCTCATTAAATGCCAATTAAAACCAGTCCTTTGACCCGAGTATAGATGCCAAAGAAATCGTTTAGGATTAGGGTTTCAAAACTTTGGATAGAATAGTTTATCATACTATTTTCGAAAACTTGACCACAAGTCAAAAAATAGTGTGCTGTGTATTTTCTTGAAAAACTTTCAAAACAGAGTCATTGTTTGGGGGTGACACCCAGAGGGAGGCTGCTGAAAGGATCCAGATTGAAAAAAAAAAAAACAGATTAATGACTCATCACGCTAACACAATGACAGACAGGACCTCTGAAGGTATGGGGGTGAAATTAGATTGGAAGTCTCCCTGACGCACATTAATTTGTGACTGCCACTGTGATCTCACCTGTTAAATGACCCACATGAACAGGCCTGGTGGAGATCAGCTCCATTAGCAAACGTGTCATATCAACTTGGAGTAGATAGATTGGTGAACTCCTTCAGGCTGGACTGCACGATGTTCATTTAAATGCCTGAAACTTTCAATAGACTCATTTTGTAAATAAAAGCCCCACATTTCAGACGTTGAGAGGGACAAATCTTTGTCAGGTAAGAGGCACAAAACACACTTATCTCGATACTTTAAGTTACATTTAGGTTATAAAGAACAAACATTCACCAAGCTAGAGAAAAAAAAAAACTAACGAATTTCCATGAATGTTAGGAATGTGCCAAGAAAGCCCAGGAAAGTATTTGGGGAGACACAAGTCCAGAAATTATTTTTAGTACTATTGACATTTTCACTATTTTCCCGGGGAATTATATTTTATAATCTGACATATTCAGGGGCCTAGTATCTGTGATTGCAAGTCCTTGTTGCAGATGCAAATAAGAAATATGGATATAGCTAAAATCAAATCTGGTTCCATAGAGAGATTGAATAGTGCTCAACTGTGTGCCATTCCAGTTTTATAATGACATGGAACTCAGCATGCAGAGACTTTGTAAACAATAACAACAGTTGGCAATCTCCCATCTGGCCATCTGCAGTTTGATGCATCAATATCTGGCCTTCTTCAAAATTTATGATTTTGAGCTTGGTGAACTTTGTGAACTTTGTATGTTGCACAAGTCAATATTCAAAAGTAGAATAGTCTTGGACTGGCTTTTCAAAGTGAAACACAAAAACATGTACTCATTTTTTTCTCCCAAATTGTTACTTTGAATATACTTATGTATACATTTGATGTATATTTATCACCTTGGGGAGTTTGAAGAAGAAGGTTGAGTCTAAAGGTGATTTTGTGAAATCCATCCAGCAGCATCTTGAGTGCTGATGGTGACAACTTTATCAAATATAAGATGATTTATTACGCCCATTTGTGCTAACGGACAGTAAAAGTCTTACTTAACGCTGCTTTAAGGTGCGACGGTGCTGTAAAAACACCTTAGGATGTTATATCTATACATCTATCTATATTAGTTATATCTTAAATGTGAGTGAACAGGGCGCAGCCACCCCCTACCTCCCTCCGTTGCCTTTGTCCGTCCCACCTTCTTCAGCTGTGTTTGGGATGACCGTTGCTGAAGGGCACTCTGGATGAGTTTATCAGAAAGTATCATCAAATGGTACTCAGCTCCCAGATCTGACAGCTCGCAGCAGAGTTACTACCTGTAAAATAACACTTTGTCCTTCAAAAACTAACACCACAGAAATATATATATAATGTGCGGTGACGTAAAACATTTTAGTAGCCACCATAAAACGGCACTTTCTTCTCTGTCCCTCCGAAACGTCTATTTTTCTTTTGCGATCCGATGGCTCCTGTCAGAGCTCCTAATTGGCAGTCACTGTAGCGCGCCTCCTTTGAGCTACAGTCATTGCTATAGGGGAGATTTGAGTGTTCAAACCAGCTTTGAAGTCCTCAAAAGTGGATTCTCTCTCCACTGCTGTGGCAGCAGAAAAAGCAATGGACAGATGGGATGGTAATGGAATGGGAGAGGTATAAATGGAGCCAGTGTCATGAGTCCACACAACACTCTCCCTCTCATTATTGCCACAGCCAAACCAGTGCCAAAGCTCTCACAGAGACCTAGCATGTCCACTGAGCCTCGGCTCCATATGGACCTTCATGCCTTTGTCAGTGGGTCACAGCACTTGATGTTCAGAGCGAGCGACGGCTCTTTCATGTCTTCACATTTGCGATAAACAACCTCACATTACTAATTGCTTCTTTTTTCAAACTCCACGGCACCAACTTCACAAAGTCCAACAGGATGTTTCCTTTGACTTTCGGCGATTCTCCCAAACGACCTGATCTACACACATGGTTTGGATTCTGTTGGACTATTGAACTTGAAGAGCGGCTCCTCCCTACAGAGAGGAAATCATGTTGAACCACCATGCTGCTGTAGTAACCGAGCACAAATAAACAGCTTTTGAGCTGAAATTTAAAAAAGGATGCTAACGTAGGTACTCCTGTGTGCTATCCTTTACACTAGATGTCACTCAGTCCTACAAAAGAAACCTTGAGGGTCCAAGTTCAATGTAACTACACGAGTAGATGGAGTCATCTGCGTCCGCCATAGGCTCATAAGATTCCATATCATGAGATGCCATTGCACATTTGAGAAAGTGTTAATTGTGCTGAAATAGTTGAATAGTAGAGGTATCGTTCATGAAAATTGCACAGAGACCAATCCTATCTTTACATTTGCTTTGATCAAAGATAGCAATTGTCAGAATGCGCAGTCCATCATCTCGGAATTCTGATAATATGCTCCTGTCTGCAATCTCATGTTTACGTGACAACAAATCTGACTCTTTGTTTTGGCAGTGAAATGAAACAAGCGGGCGTTTTTCACCATAAACTGACGCAACAAATGACAGAGCTGTGTTACGATCTGCCGAGAGGACGAGGGTCTCGGCACAAATCTCATGTTTGTTTCTGTGAAATAAAAGAGGGACAGCTTGTGATGTGTCGCTGTTGTATACAACTTGTCAGTCATGTTTTACCGTCACCAGCTCTGGTTGCACCACAGTGCGTGTCGTCTGAGGGAGGAATACATTCGACCGTTGGTTTATTAGACAGCTAGCTGCAGAAAAAAGGAGAACAATCAGGGTTTGAAATTTGTTCACATTTGACATTTGCATTGTGCAAAGCTGGAACACTGCAGAGCTAAGAGTCTTTGAAAACATTTCTTCTCCTTCATTTGGAAAATAGAAAAGCATATGGGAGATATCTGCATAGCATCGGCCGTTTATAAAGATGGACGTAGCGTCCGTGGCGTCGCCCGTTGGTGTGTGCAGAGTGCTTTTAAAGCAAATTGTGGGCGAGTCACTCGTCCTTATTTTGCCGATGCGTAACTCCTCCCAGTTCCTGGTTCATCCGAAAATGGCCGGAACAGATGCAGAGCTGTGGGTGGGGCCCATGGTGCCGTCGCGTCACTCGCAGGACGTGCCAGGTCGGCCCAGACGTCAGTCAAGAGGCCACGCCCTCAAATATGCATCATTTTAAATGTCAATAAAATAAACATGTGCAATTTCATTTTGTAATGACAATCTATACAATGTGATGATTTGTGGGGTTGTGTCTTCATTAAGTGCCAAACTTTACACAGAGCACATTTCCAACTTAATGGTGACCTCAAAATAGCATTCTAAAAGGACCGGCATCATTTTTGATCCAAGCTTTATTGTGACGTCTCCATGACAATGCTCACATTATATCATGTGATAAGTTACATCATCACCTATGACAGACCAAAGCTTGAAGTCAGAGTGTCACATTTAGATTTGTTTTGTTGAATGGAGCATTACGGGATTTTCCATGAATCTTATTTATGGTGACATCTGTGGTGACACGAAATCAGTATTCTGCCGCTTGCTAGTGCAGCCATGTTTTTTTCATTAGGCATGAGCAAGCATCCACTAAAAGTAAATACCCACAACCATGAAGGGCTCCTTCACATTTACCTCAGAGCTTAACCACCATGTCCTCCCATATAAGCCAGGGATGAGGCTGATGCATTGCACACTAACATCAGTGGATCTCTATGGCGAGGCAGACAGAGCGATAGACACACGCAGGGGCGAGCAAACTAAATAGAAAGCTAAATTCCTACTTTCACTTTTATAGTCAACTACATGCTGAGGCAACAGTGTAAGCTTTTGTAACAGTCTAATCACTCATTGGTAATTAAAAAGTGATTTTAAACAGCAGAAGTTGTCTAATGCGCCTTTTTAATGATAATGGCTGTTTGGAAGTGGGTTGAAAAATATCGCTTTCTAAAATGATTTCCTCGCACTTTTTTTTTATACCATCTAGTATCTATTAACAGCATAACAGAGGTAATCTTCATATCGGCTCTTGTATATGGAGGGAAAGGAGGGAAAGGAAATCCTCTTCAAGTGCCTGACTCCACATTCCCTTATGCTCATTATCATCAAGGGTCAATGCACATACTAAGTATATTCAGCGGTAAATGTTGTGTTGAATGTCATCAACAACAAAAAAATCCTCACATTCCTCTGCTCTCGACAAGATGAATTTATTGACCCTCCCTCTGCAGCTCCTGTAGGAGAAGGTCTTAGAGTCTGAGAAACAAAAGCTGGAGCAAAGATGGCGGTTCAGCAGATGGGATTAGGCTGCAAATCTTCAAAGAAATCCCTCTCCAACCAAAGCTGCTCACATCTGTAATGCTAATGCTGTTTACTCCCCCCCTAACTGTTTTCTCTCTCTCTCTCTCTCTCTCTCTCTCTCTCTCTCTCCTCCATCATCCTCTGACGACTAAACAGTTTGCTTAAAATACACTGACAGGTGCTTATTTACAAAGGAGGGGGGGGGGTTAATTCTAGTGGATGAGAGTGGGTCAGCTTTAATGGAGC